>WOGN01006503.1:0-12410 GCA_015342105.1 Leptinotarsa texana | reverse complement strand
GCAATGGCCAGGAGCATTCGAAGAGAATTTGCTTAGACAACAGAGCTGTAGATTTCTTGATAGTCGAGATTCTTCTTCTGCTGACATCCTCTTGCCACCAATCTGGCACTTTTAATAGGCACATAGTAGAAGTCACAATTATTCAAATTACCATAAAAGCACAACACAGAATTTGTACACAACAGTATTATGTTTGTTTATATGTAGTTTCTCCTAAAATATCACAGTTCCAACATGGCTTCACTGCTAGTAATCTCAGCAATGTTACCCAATTTATAGCTGAAAACTTTGATAGTCGTGCTCAAATGAACATTATATACACTGACGTTGCTAAAGCTTTTGATAAAGTCTCGTATTCAATTCTTCTAAGGACCCTAGAATATGATTTTGGTTTTTGATCCCAACCTGATGAAATTTTTCAGTTCATATCTATCTAACCAAAAACAAAGTGTGATAGTGAAAGGGCATAAGTCCAGTACATTTATTCCATCGTCTGGAATTCCCCAGGGTTCCAACTTGGGTCCTTTGTTATTTATTTTACTCATCAACAGTCTTGTTAAAAATATCACATCATCTTGCTACTTGTTTGCAGATGACTTGAAAAATGTTTAGAAGAAAATCAACAGTTGAAAATTGTGTACATCTACAAAACGATATAAATAACATCGTTGAATGGTCAAAAAAGAACAAATCGTTATGTTCAAAAGTGTAATACTATAACCTTCTCCCGAAAAAGAGTCAGTATAATATACAGCTACGAGATGGACGGTATAAAACTCAACAGAACTCGATAAATACATAGACCTTGGTGTTACTTTTGATTATGAATTATCATTTAGATCTCATGTACTGAATTAGGAAACAAGGCCTCAAAGATTTATGGGTTTGTAGTTCGCAACTCTAGGCAATTCAGCAATATTACCTGCATCAAACATTTGTATATCTCTCTTATTAAAATCATTTTGGAATATGCTTCCATTTCCTGGTGTCCTCAATATAACTGTCACAAGTATGGTATTGAAAGAGTTCGAAACTTACTTAATATACTTGTACAAGATAATACACAGTGAAGTGGATGATCCCTGTCTTCTATCAAAAATTAATTTCAATGTACCTGCTTATGAAACTATATCCTTTCGCACATTTTATATTGAATCAGCAAGAACAAATTATTATCAAAATGCCCCATTAAATGGTATGTGCAATGCCTATAATAATGTACAAAATGATTGTGATATCTTTCTCCAAAATTTTACTAGTTTTAGAAATAGGTTGTTTGAAAAAGTATAACTCTTGTTAATTATTTTTTATAACTTTTTTGTCATTTTGTTGTATGTGATATTTACCTTTCCTACTCTGTAACAGGGCCATGGTCTGTAGAGTTTGTAAATAAAATAAAAAAAAATAAATATTTGTATAAGAGCCATGACCTAATGGTTACTTTTTGCCTTTTTTGTATTCATACTCAAATAATTGATTTCTGATTCAACTTAACGTATTTTAGATATTTATATTTACGTATATGTAATTATATTCTGGAAATTTGTATGGAATCAAGTTCAACTTTCATTACTTAAATAACTGGGGGAGGCTATAATATTTGTTTCCATTCATACTTATTGAATATAAATATGAATTTATTGAAACAAATAACTGTATAATATACCTTCATTAGTTGAATGGCCAGTTTGATTCACAAAAAGTTCATGCATTCAGTTGCATTACAATTGCCAAACAGAAAATGATAGATCATCAAGCAATTTTTTGGCCTGCTCATCTCTACTGAAATCTCTGGTAACAGAACAACTTGCAAAACATATCACGCGACAACTTATTTGATAAATAAATAACTATAGTAAAATCCTCTCTTCACTGACGCCATCTATGAGATCAATAGAAAATCACGAGTATCAAAAATAAACAAAGCTTCCATAACAATCGGTTGCAAAGCCAAGTTTCAATTCAACTACCGAACAAGATTTGTCCCCTGTCTTTCACTGCAAAGCAAGTAGTTTTTTGGGATCTGATTTCAATAACTAATTTGATGATTGAGAAAAGATTTCTGCATTTTTTCCATTCTATTTTTCATTTAATCCAAAATATAGGAAAAAAAAGAACAAAATTTCAATATGACTAATTTTTTATAACAATTTTATAGAACAGTGAACATTAGCAAATGAGTTATTGACAATCAGTTCAATGTTGTTTAACGTTTTTGATGCTTTCTGAAATTATTCAAGTAGATCACCTACACACCGCGGTTTTGAGGTATTACCTCTCATCATGCATTTTTATATTACAGAAAAAACTCTGAGAATTCTTGCTGGAATCGGTTTTAGGGATTCTTGTTGTGAGTCATTCATCACTCATGAAATTATGTCGGTGCCTTCTTTGTATGTTTACTCAAGCCTATTAGATATTCACAAAAGGGCCCCCTTGTTTCCTAAGCAATCCAGTTTACACAATCATGATACACGTAAAAGCAATTTTATTAGACCTCAAAGTTTCAGGCTGATGAAATCACAAAAAAGCTACTATGATTTTAATTTGTATAATGCACTTTCTGCCAATATTAAAAATATGAATATGTTTTGATTTAAAAGTTATAAAAAATATTTTGAAAAAACTGTTTTTATTCCACTTCAGAATATTTAGAACTCAGAACTTTTGACGCAAGGAAGATGCTCGCCGAACCTCCACACTTAATTTGAATATGTTATAATCTACCTTGTGAACTAATTACAAATTTTTACCGTTTGTTTTTCTGACTTGTCATAAATGTATTTTATACATAACATGATCAAATAAATATATCTATCTAATACCACGTTGGATCCAACGTGGTAGATGAAGGTTTCATATATGCAGTGGAGCCGGGTTGAAATTAATCGAGTCCAGACTTTGCTTCGTGATCTACTCGAATAATTTCAGCATGGTCCTCCTGCTGGATGAACTAGTAACATTTGCGAGACTATAACCTCTTTGAGGTATCTTGCACAAATGTCTGTCAGATATAATTCAATATACAGAGTAGTTGTTTTTCGGCAGGTATTTAAACCTACTGTATAGGTATTTGGGAGCGCTGAATGTTTCATTCCCTTATAACAGTAATGTTGTCATTGAAAATGTCATTTCTGTTTGCATAATTTCTTGAAAGGCGAGAGAGTTGCAGCAATTTGAAGATACAGTACAAAAACTTCAAAGCCTGAGGACACTGGTTCTTTATAGGTAATTTGTATGAAGTACATAGTATTTGCGACTAATAACTATAGTATATTACAGTTTAAGCTTGAGGAGTAAAGTTTCTAATAAAATCTTTATGATCAAATCTACAAAGCAATCGTTTGAATATTAATGCCAAGAATTAACCCCACGTATCACCATACTTATTCTTGGGCACAGAAAACTCATTTTCCTCCAAATCTTGCAGATCCTTATTATTTCTAGATGGTAATTTCATAGCAGGCTGCCTTAAAGGTTCTCTATAATTTCCAACCCTCTTGTTTTGATATTCTTCTCGATTCTGCTTCCTCAACTCATCATATGTGGTTGTATGTTTTTGTATTGGTGGCATTTCTTCTTCATATATAGGATTGTCAATAGATGGTCTATTATAGTCATCAAGACCAGGAATTTCTGGTCTATCAGTATCAAGATCTAGACTATTATTGGGATTCAAATCAGTGTATGTATCAGCAGATCCCATACCACTGAAAGGTGCCAGCGACATTCCAGGACCAAAACCTGGATCGACAGTCTCTTTCAAGTTACCTTTTCGCTTCTGCCTCAATATTTCTCCTAGTTGACTATTTGGGAGCTGCATCAGTCTTTCAGCACATTTTGACTGATAGGAAAACTTGCCAATGAAATAGCCAACAAACACACTAGCTATAACTTTGGGTACGGCTCCAAATCTTTGATTAGCTTTGAGGAAGCCCGTTTTAACCCCATAATAAGCTGATCCAGCTAAAACTGCACTCAGTGGTAAACATCTTTGGTAAAAGCTATCTCTGTTGCATTCTTTAATAACTTTTAATTCTTCAGCAGTGAATTTATAAATTTTTTGTGAAGCTTGTGGATCCTGAAACGGTCGTCTTTGGTTACCACCCGCTTCAACGTCACTTTCTGAATGTATCATATCGAAAATGGCATGGAAAACTATTTATGAAAATCGTATACTTTCACTCAAAATGTTCACTCAAAATAGATTTGGTTATGTGTGGATTTTAGATATAAAATTCATATTCACGATCAATGTTGCCAATATCACCGTATATATTCTATACGGTGCCAATATGGATATATGGAAACGTCAAATTCCTATAGGTAATATAGTTATTATATATTATATTATAAAAATATCTATTAGGTTCTCACTACGGCAGAGAGATAGACCTCAGATTCCACCCGCATCCATTTGATAATCCTTACAACATTCTCATGGAATATTATTGACTTCTGATGAAGAAAATACAGAAAAAATTTAAAATCTTCATGAATTCTCAAAATGTATGAGGCATATACTTACAGTTTCTGAAATGTGAGAAATGAGTTATTCCTAACTACTAGAAGTATATAAAACAAATATATCTGATATCTCAAATTTATTGTTATATCAGATGAAGAAATTACTGAAAAGTGTCATAAGAATTGCCAATCAAATGTGTTGCAAAAACGATAAACCTGACAACATTGAACACGGCTCTTCTCTCGCGCGATTTCTTCTTCATCTGCGAAGAATGAATCGAATTTTCCGCAGTCTAGCGATGTCTGTTAAAAAACCAAACGTCATTAGTACTAACAGACAATTTCTTCGTTGTGAGAGTGACAATTGGCATATGACAGCTTTGAATCACTTAACAAAAGGTAACTTAGCCACTTTGATATTGTTTTAAGAAGAACACAAAAACTTTCTGGGTCATGATAGATAACATGATAACTATTGTGGACTCTGAAGATGCTATTGAATAGTCAAACTGGTGTCACACTTTTGTAAACTGTCGAGTGGAAATCTCACATTGAAGATTTTTCTATTGTTATACTGGATTTTCATCAAATATCAATCATTTCTATCATATCATTCCCATAATTTTCATCAATAAACGATTCGCAAATAAATTTACTCCTTCCCGTATCCATCCCCGTTAAAAAACTGGTAGGGCCGTTGAAAAGTCAATAAAATATATATCAGAGAACCCAAAACATTAATCAACTCATAATCTCTCTAAACCGCGCAAAGTTTGGCATTACAGATCTGCTGAGTGGGAGGATCTTGAAGACCATTTCCGAATTTTTCAATGGCTAGACGTTTGTTTTAGGTCCAATGATCCATCAATTTGTGTTACTAAAGTTATTCTATCATTCATAGATGTATTGTATATATTCCTTCTTCAATGAAACGAACTTTCAACGTCAAACCATGGTTCAACAAAAACCTCAAAACATCTCGCCTAACGGCAGTAGCGCAAAAATCCCGGAGCAGAAAACCGAACTAGGTTTGTTGATGCTCGTAACAGCTGCAAACTTAGAATAAATGAAAGCAAAGAACTTCACAATCAAAGAAATAGGGAAAAACTGCTGGCCTATCCCAACGGGTCTAGATGATTCTGGTCTGTAGCTAAAGCTGTTGATCGAAACTTTACAAAATCCACAATTCCACCACTAGTTCAATTGCAACAAAGGCCACAAAAAAGCAATTTGTGTTCCACTCCACATTCGATTTTCTTGTAGACACCACCCACTATTCCCACAATGCCGGAAATTATTCTTCGACAACATCTAGTCAGGCGAATTTTCAAACAGCTCAATATCAATAAGGCGTTTGGTCCTGATGAAGTGCCCGTCATTATACTTAAAAAATTCGCAAATGAACTCGCACCAGTTTTTTGCAGAATTTTAAAATGTCTTAAAAGGAAGGAGCTTTTCCTTTGTTGGAAATTGCTCGCTTTCAAACCATTTACAAAAAGGACAAGAAAACTCTTCCAAATATTAACTATAGTCCAGCCGCTTTGCTATCAGTGATATCAAAATCATGGAGAAAGTCGTAGACCACTATATCCTTGAATATTTTAAAGGCTTTAAATCTTGAGCGATCATCAATAATATAGCTTTCGAAGACAAAGATCAACAGGCGACCTTTTATCGAATGTCACTCATATTTGGAGTAACGCAATCGAGGAACATGGAAAATCAAGAGCTGTTGCGCTATATATTTCTGAGGCCTTTGACCGTGTGTGGCATGAACGTTTGCTAGCCAAACTTCGATGCTATAGCTTGTCAGATCATTTTTGTGTATGGGTCTCCAGCTTCCTGAAAGACATTCCCTGCAAGTTGAATACTTTTACCAGCATCGCGGGTGTTCCCCAGTGATTCATATTGCCTCCAACCCATTTTTATAATATATCAACGACTTATTGGAAAAAACTAAGAATCCTATATATTACTTTGCTGACAACAACACACTTGTCTAGTCATTCCATTTGGATTCCAAGACATCAGCTGCGGATGCACATCTTCACCGGCAGCAGGAGGATCTTAAAGAGGATCTGAAGGTAATGTCGAATTGGGGTCAAACTAACCAGGTTCAATTCAACGCCACAAAAACTCAGGCATCGATTTTTTCCAAAAAGATATATGTTTCTGAACAGGATATAAGTATTGTATCTTTTTGTTCTCATGTATGCAGCTCCGCCTCTAACCGTACCCTGAAGCAGCTGGATTCCATCCAGAAAAAAGCTATCCGCCTGATAGTCTGGAACATCGAAGAAAGGTTGGAGATTTGTCTCTCTTCTATAGATACTTTCATGGGAAGTGTTCAAGTAACTTTTGAAGAATTATCTGTGTCAAAGGTTTTAAACAGATATATCTGTTTGAACTACTTCACCGCCCACACTCAGCAGTTTACGTTTTGTCTCATGTTGTCATGGTATAACAAATTATTAATTATGAGTGTGCTTTTGTAAATTTGGTCTAAACGTGTAAGTTAAACTTCATTTGAATTTATTTTCTAACCCAATGATCTTGGGAATACTTGAGAGATTTCTGGCTTCCTTTTGAAATATATTTGACCATTAAAAGTAGCTTCCAAGTAAAAAAACTGCTTGAAACTGGTTTTTAATTTATTTAAACTAAAATTTCTCTGAATTAAGGGACAGCGGAAAAGCACAAGAGTACATATAACTCTAAGATTTTAGATAATTTCGTTGATCAATTAAAATCCACGATGAAGTGCATACACCGTGGACACTCATCTGTAACCTTCGATCCTTTCTGGGATTTGTCACTCCCCATACCACAAAAAACTGGACAATTAGTTTATCACAATGCTTGCATTTCTTCACAAGAGAGGAAACTTTGGATGGACATGAAATTGCACAAAATCTCTATCGATCTATAAGTTTCCCCGCATTTTAGTAATTCATTTCAAAAGATTCTCTCTAACAGAAAGATTTAGAAGCAAGTTGAATTTTGTCATCGAATTTCCTCTAGATGAATTAGATATGAACAATTATGCAGCAGACAATTTGACTCTTTGTCGTTATAATCTATATGCACTTTCGAATCACAGTGGTTCTACCTAAAGCGGACATTATACAGCATTCTGTAGACATTTCTATACTGGCACGTGGCATGAATACAATGATTCGTTAAAATCGCTTGTGAGTGGAGATGCATACATCTTCTTTTATGAAAAGGAGGAATCGAGTTCGCACCTTTGAGCGTATTGAAAAGTTATTCTTGAACTGTTTATTTTGATGTTATAATGAATTATTTTGTATATCACTGGAAAATATCATTACTGGAAATATAAAAATGATGAAGTTCAAATTATAATTTATATATTTTATTTCGTATTTGATATTCTAGAAATGAATATTTTTTTTTGAAAATTAGTTTTGAAAGTTATTATTCTGTACTTAATAGCAATAATAAATAGCCTTTAACTGTACTTTGCCGAGTTTATCAGATCTGTCAACTCCATAATGATGTAATCCACTGATTAATATGCAAAGATACAGGTTATTCACCCGAAAAATAAAGCATTAGCTGGATGTTACTTCTGATACGGTATAGTTAATAAATAATGTCCAGTAGAATATGGTTGAAAATCATACAATAAACTGTATTGATTACTTTTTCAATATGGATTTTCATCAAGTATCGGCCAGTTCTATTCAATTATTCGAAAATGATTGAATCTAATATTGGGTTCTTCAACTATGCAAAATAGTTCAGGAGTCACAAATTAAAACTTATGTAAATCGATTTCAAACATCTCATGTTCAAGTATGAACTTTGTTGCCATGTAGGCTGCTTTGGTATATTATTCTTTCTTATATATAGTGACTTGAATGAACTGAATAAAAACACTTTTGTCTAAATACTACTGGTAGATTTTATTTATTGGACAGGTTTCGAGTTTGACCCATTATCAAGTATTAAACTATAACCGCCCTAGGTACGCCCCTGGTGAACGGTAACAAACAGTTACAAAACTCAAGTAGGTATAAGTTTTATACTTGATAATGGGGTCAAACCCGAAACCGGCAGTATAAATAATATCTACCAATGTTATTTAGACAAAAGTGTTTTCATTCATTTCATTTAAGTGATCATGAATTACCATAAAGTAAACACATCAATCACACATATCAAGTATAGTGGTTATTTCAAATTTCAAGTGAACATCAGATTCCTCATATAGATTTCCACTACTTGTTTCCTATTCACATACCAATGTTAACATTATATTGTGAATTTTCATTTTATTCAAGAGACTGAAATAAAATCTCATTAGCTTCTTAACTTGGTGAAACTTAATGAAATATTACTCTTGAAGATGTGATTTAATATCGCTCAGTTCTCTGATCAAATGATCTACTTGTTTTAAGTTTGCTTCAAAATCAACAGTATTTTTTTCACACTTTCCGTCTCTATTCTGTAACTGTAACTGAACTTGAAGTAGAGGATTCCTACTTGTAGCTGAATCAGAAGAACCTAGCACCCACTTCAGTTTCCAATCTATATTATCTACAAGATTGTTTCCATTTTTCAAAACAGCTGTTTTTGCCAATGCCTGAAAGATACCATTCTTCCTTATTTCAAAATAGTTTCGAATAGTTTCCTCGACGTTTTTGCCTAGCTTCAGTGGCTCCAAAATCAAATTATCTTCAATAACATTTTGACTAAAGAAATTTTGTACTGCGACTCTTGCAGTACATAATCTTCTCTGGTCCACTGGATATCAGAACTGATGAAGTTATCAAAATTAGCTTTTTTTGTTTCAAGTAAATCGTCGATACATTCATGTAAAAACTAGAAAATGTATTTACTGATTAATAAAGACTTTGTAGTATATGCTAAGTGCATATGTTGAGAAAATTACCTTCGTTGATAAAGACGTATCCGACACTTTGGATAGAAGACATAACTTACCTAAATCAGCCATAATATGTTCTACAAATTGGGGTATGCCTGTTAGTTATCAAATTAATGAAGATTATAAGTTATTTAATTGAAAGGTTAGTTATCTGTGGTTAGGGCCGGTTTATCAATCGCCAGCTAACCTCATTTGACCAACATTTTTGTCTTAGCTCCTAGTCAAACTGTTTTTCGTTATCATGTTACCATCAAATGGTAGCTGAAGTCTCAGTGACCGTAACAGTCGCAGAAAGTGATAGTTTAGGTTATTTATCTTTTTAGTGATACAAATGTTATTTGAAAAGTACTTTTTGCAAGTAAAGAATTAATGACTGTAATTGTTTAATTATGGAAGTTTTCCATTTGTTAAATGACGAAGATGAGGATATAGTGGAGTTCACAAAGAAGACCTTAAATTATTAATGAACATAATGATGCTTTCAATGAATTAGATGAGAAGATTCAGATTGGAGAAAAATACAGTATTATTCATATTAGAACAAATAGAGCAAGCACTTGAAACACCAACAGATAGGTAAGAGTGATTGTATCTTTGTCATGGTAGATTCAAATTTTATGTTTATTTCAGAAATTCTTCCATCAGTCCAATTAACCAATTATTACTGACATTGAGGTTCTATGCAACAGGAAGTTTTTTAATAACTATTGGTGATTACATGCATGTTAGTAAAAGTTCTGCTAGTAACATAATAAAAAAGGTTTCCTTAGTCCTGGCATCGCTTTCTCCAAGGTACGTAATGATGCCAGAAATGAAAATGAAGTGTCATTTGAGCGTATGCAGTTTTATAATAAAGCAAGCCTTCCTAGAGTTATTGGCTCACTAGATTGCACATATATAAAAATTCAGTTTCGAGGTAATATCTTATCAAAATGAAGGGATAAATGAATCATTTATTGTTTTGGGTAAGGAAAATGCTGAACTCTTCAGAAACCGAAAAGGATATTTTTCAATAAATGTTCAAACTGTTAGTTCAACAAATTTGAAGATCATGGATCTAGTTACCCGTTGGCTAGGTTCTACCATGACCAAACCATCTTTGATAATTCCAATTTGAAACGTAGACTGGGAAATGGTAAATTTGGTAATAGCTTATTGGTGGATATGCCAATACTCAACACATTATCACATCATTGCTAACACCGGATAATGAAGTAAAGCAGTTGTATAATGAATCAGGTAATTGTTCATTTCATAATATGAGGTTATGACAGCTAAAACAATTGTATTTAAATTTCATACAATATTTCAAAAAGTAATTTTTATAGTAAAGTTTTTTACTGAATTGATATTTCAAATTAAAGAGTTCAATAATATATTTTCAAACTCTCTCTGCGGTTTATATTTCATGTTTCTTGGAATGTTTCTGTAATTACTTTTTTTTTAGTAACACGAACTAGGAATCCAGTAGAACGTCAATATGGCGTGTGGCAAAGGAAGTTTTCTGTTTTAGCATTAGAGCTTCGACTTAAATTAGAAATTGCACAAACACTCATTGTTGCTGTAGGAGTGTTGCATAATATTGCCATAGATAAAAGAGAGCAAGAACCACCACTGGATCAAGAATTCAATTTAGCTAATATAAATTATGTTGAAGACATTGAAGCTGATCCTACAGACCATAATATTAACAATGCTAGAGAAATTTTATTAAATGAATATTTTCCAGCTTTAGTTCAAGAAATATGAAGATACTATATTCTAATTTATATTACAAACAGTAAATCCAATTTCAAAAATAATGTATTTCATGTATATTCATCTGATGATGAGGTTAAAAATATAAGGGAAATAAATATAAGAGAAAATTCAATAGTTTTAAGTTTCATGAGAACAACACTTGGAAAGTGTACATCAGGAAATGAAAAAAAACATATAAATTATTTTTATGGTAATAAATACATTTTCTGTCAACATTATATTCAGTCAGGTAAAATCACATTTATGTCTTGAGTACCTATGAAAATAAAATAACTAAAAATAAAGTAAATAAGCTTCAAATGTCTATCAATAATCAACAAAGCATAAGAAAATGAAATAAACAACAATTCTGACAAATGAAAAATAAATAAGGAAAAATTTATAGATATCACAAGTTCACTCTGGAATTAATAGCCACAAACTAAATCTTTGATTTTGTCTCATCTTCATTTTTTCGTTGTGTTATTTTCTATTTTGCTCCAGCATTTCTTCTGCAACTTTTTTTCAAGTGCCACTACCTCATTTTTTTTTCAGCTAGCAATTCAAATTTGGCTCCAGGCGAGGACATACTTTTTTTTCAGAGAAACAGGCCTTCTTCGGCTGTACCAACTTCCTAAAATGATATCTGAATTAAATCTACAATTTTTCAGTAAGACATGCCCCTCTAAGTTTTTCAGGTACTTGAAACATTTTGGCATGCACTTCAGAAATATTAAATACAAAAAGAATATAATCAGCTCAAAAAACATAACTTGATATTAAAGATTATAATTAAATCATGAAAAGTAAACTACTACTTTTCTAAGATACCTGGCAATTTAGAAGCGGCTAATTTCATTCTATTTAAAAAAAATTACATATTTCAAGTCAATCTGAAAAAACTCACTTTTGGCTGATTCTACATGATTATGAATCTCTTCTTCATTAATGTTTGGAGTTTTACCATACGAATGGTCAGAGACGTAGTTAAAATCTACATTTTCTTTGTCTGCCATTGTTATAGTATTTATATCACATTCAGTTTCCAAAACATTTTCTTCTTCATTAACGGAGTTTTCATGCAGTTTCAATATAGAATTGATATGTGTTTTCAACATTTTCTTATTTGGTGGAGTCCAATCATCAAGTACAGTTTGACTTTCCTCAACTTGGGTATCTTCATAAGAGAGTTCTGATATACCTGGGAGACAACAATAGAGAAAAATAAATAGGTGTATTACTTGATACAATAATCCCAAGTATTTTCAAGTAACACTTGTACCTACCAGCC
>WOGN01006502.1:0-12410 GCA_015342105.1 Leptinotarsa texana | reverse complement strand
AATGCAAAATGAGCTCATGCGAAATTATATCAAATGCCTTACGGTAATCGATCCAGGCCATAGAGAGGTTACGCTTATATTGTATCGAGTTCTGCGTTACACATCTATCAATGAGCAGGTTCTCTTTACATCCAGCGACTCCTCTCTTCGACCTTCTCTGCTCATATATCCATTCAAACACTCGGTCAACTGCGTTGAGTATTCGTGTGTATAAGATGCTTGTAAACAACTTATAACACGAATTCAAGCACATTATCGGTGTGTAATTCTTAGGAACCGACAAATGTCTGCTTTTGGGGATAAGAACGGTCTGCCCCTCGACAAACCAATCCGGAATCGGTTGCTCTCCGTCCAGCCATGAGTATAAAACTATGGCCAGATGGCGGTGGGTGTTTGGTAGTTTTTTTCACCAATAAGTATTCAGCCCATCTGGGCCTGATGCAGCAAAGTTCTTGGAACCCACAAGGGCTCTTCGAACGTCATCCGGGGTTATCGGGTTACGCAGTTCATTGAGCTCAGGCAGTCGAAGCTCCCTGTTGAAAGTTTCGAACTGCGCTAGGGCTGGAGTGTCTAAGTTGAGAGGGTGCGGGTTTTCATAGATATTCTTCCAGAAGGATTCCACCTGATCAGCGGTCAGTGGGTTATCCACAACACTGGAGGCTCTTGGAATAAGCGAGAAGATTTCTCGCGGAACCTAAGGTTTTCCGCGATACTTCTCGCTCGTCTCACTATTGACTTCTTAGCAGCCACTAGCATTCGTATCCTATCAAGGCAGTGCTGTTTGGTGGTCAGCAGCACGCCTTGACTTAAAGTGTGATGGATACGTCGTAGATTGACGGCTATTCGCCGCACTGCAGGCGTGAAAGGCCTGTTGACCACCCTGTAATCCATTTTACACATTGGATACGAGACGCGTGTTTTCTCGCCGACGTGATATTAGCCTGCATCTTACACGCCGATCAATCTCCCGAACCGCAAGCCAGGCATTTAGTCCTTCCGATTCGGAAAGCGATTGGACGACGCTATATTAATATTGGGAAAAAGATTTTTGAATTTCACTACTCCATATTTATGCAAAAAATGTGAGAAGTGAAACACTTTTGCCTATAAAACTAATTTCTCATAAAAAATACCTATATACCTTTCAAGCTTATTATTCTGTTTTTCAATTATTTAAATGTTATTTGAATGTAGCAGTAAGTTGTAAAATGTTGTAAGTTGTAAAATATTCAGTAAATCAACAATGGATTTTTTTTTATTTCCTGTTGATTGGATTGACAAAATGTACCTTTTTATATTTTCTTACCTTCCTTTACAACTATTATATATTGGCCCCGTTGAATGTTGTTTTCAGGTTTAAAGTAAAGATACTTCGGAAAAAATCAAGATCAGAAGATCAACTGATTTTCGTTACATCAATCAGATCCGTGGGATTTTCAATAGTCACGCAGAAAAAATTTAATATACAACTATCCTTTAACAAAAATAAGTACTGACACTACCCAATCACATGAATGAAAGAATGTTCATTTTTGAAAAGTTATGTTCTCATTTTGCGATTATGTAAACATGAAGCAACTTTCCGATGCACACTTCAGCCGGAGTTATGTAAGTGTGAATTTTGAATCGTTGAAGATCATCCTTCTGCTGGAGCTTCTTGCTCTGCAGGCGCTTCTTCTCCCCCTTCACCTCCAGCTTCTCCTTCTGCTTCTCCTTCCGCTTCTCCTTCGCCACCTTCCTCGCCGCCTTTTTCTTCTCCTTCCTCTTCTTTTTTGTCATCTTCTTTCTTGTCATCTTTCTTACTTTTACTTCCTCCGGAGTCTCCCCCTCCCTCTGAGCCGAGCAGACCTTCGATGAAGTCCTTCACTGGGTCCCAACACGCGTTAACCAGGAGTCCCAAATACCACAAAGTGAACATGCATGGTGGGTGTTGATAGAGGGTGAAGTCGTGCAAGTAATCTAGTTCCCATATTGGAGGAATATCGGACATTTCGTCGATGTTGCTGAATACTGTTGACTTTTTTCTGAATCACTGCATGAACTTGGAATTTAGTTTGGAAAAATCTGCCGAAAATCACGATGACATATCTACATTGTGTCAAATGGTAATAGGATTCCAAACAAAAATTGAAACAAAACGTCTGCTTGATTCTACTGATATTGAAGTTATTAAATTTCATAAACAGGGTGTTCTCTAACAGTGACGGCTCGTGCATTGAAGAACAGGGGAGGCTAAAGTCATAAAGACTATATACACAAAAAAAAGCCCGCCGGAGGCGTGAAAATTTTTTGGGGTACCGCATTTATTTTAATGAAAATACGTAATATTTGCATAAATGCAAACAAAAATTGTGTATTGCCGAAAATTATACCTATAAAACTGACCATTAAAAAAACAAGGAAAAGGGGTTGTATTTGAGATATTTAATATTGAACTCTTCTCAGTCAATAAATAATACTTTTCTCTTCTAATACAACAGTTTTGTTAAAAATTGCTACAAATATTTTATAAGCACAAGTACTTAATTATGCTTATAAAAACAGGTCTAAAAGTAAATTTTATTGTCCAGCAAGAACCAACGGAGAGGTGAGAGTCGTGTCTTGCTAGGAAAGACATGAAAGGATGGGGTAGGAAGGAAGGTTAAATCTGGTTTGTTTAAGTGAATCACTTTTTCAATTGAAAAAATAGATGTATTTCTTAATCTATTTTGAGTTATGGAATTTCTACTAAAGTATTTAATTATTTTCAGTGCTGAAAAATTTCTCTCAACTGACGTTGATATGGGAATTGTCACAATTATAGATATAAGTTCATATAACTCAGGCATGCAATCTCTCAAATCATTTTTAAATATAAAATTTAATAAAACTGAAGTAATTTTGCTATTTTGAAGCATTTGAGGATCGCTGTACATTACGATTAATTAATTTTTCAATTGAATAACATCGAAAAATGGATACTGAGCTATTAAGTCATTAAAAAGTTTTTGGGGAAAATCTATGGTATAGGACGAAATTTTTTCCAACAACAACAAATCAAAGTAGTATACTTCAGGTAAATCTTCAAATCTAACTTTGATTTACATTAAAAAGGTGTCCAATATTTCATATAAATCTGTTTATAATTTTGTCTCAAATAGGGTAAGTCTAAATTGGTTTTCAGCTATTCATTTTTATTCTTGTTCTTTAATTTTTATTTTCTAGTTCTTTCAGGGATTTTGAATCACTTTATGTAATATCAGATAAATTTAATGTATTTTTTCGTACTGTATTTTATCTTTGATTATATCATCTTCGCTATTTTTTAGTGGTGTTCTCATTAATAGTAAATTTTCACGATAATAATAAAAATATCATTAGTAATAATAATTATGCCTAATATTATTTAATATGCGTGTTACGAAAAAAATTTCACAATGAAGGTGGGTCCCCAGACAAATTTTAGAGTATTATTCGAGGTCAGCCTGTAGTCCTGATTAAAAACACGCTGTATAAAGTAAATAAATTATTGATTAATTTGTAATTCTGAATAATTTGCATATTTTATTAACTATTACGTTATAATTTATAACACTTAGCTACCCGTGTAGGTATTTGCAATGAATGTGTAAATAAATCGATTATTCGACCTTTGAGTATCTATACTGGCGAACAACAGGTTTTGAGACAATTTTTAGGGTGCCAAAATAAAGGTTTATACAACTTACTTGCTGACTGTCTCTCGTTTCAAGATACTTGCCATCATTTGTCTGATTTTCCTGGACTACATAGCTTCTAGCTTCCAAGAATATTGGGCGAGTGAGAATTTTTTGAATTTACTGTTATTGTTTGAGGAAATATTGAAATATTTTCGTTCTAGTGTCTTCATTGTTACCTTATTTGATTAGAAGAACTCGTGATGTATTTCTTATTCAAATGTTGGATTTTTCGATAAATAATATTGCGTATATTTATACTATTCATTATAACAATTTCAAGAGGGGCTCTAAAAAATTGCAAAAGTTATAAACAATTTAGTAAAAAAAGGGAGATTCGGTTTTTTGCTGATATCTCTGGAAATATTAAAGATATCTGAAACATCTTTGAACAATGAAAATTATTTTAACCCATTAAATATCATTATTAGGAAAAAAATCTACATACCTTCTAGACACTCGAATAAACGAAAATCCACGGAGAAAAATGTTTCCCTTGATTATTTTATTAGATATATTTTAGTCAATTAACACAGTTTTACAAGTTTTAAATATACATAAAAACCCTGATAATTTTTGAACTAAACACCTCAAAATTTGTTCACTTCTTGGAGCTTTTCTTGAAAGCCTTCGAAATAGATTTCCGTTGGAAAAATTGAAAAATTTTAATTTTCCAGTTTGTTATTAATAATCAAAAACGTTAAAAAGTGAAAAATTCAATTGAAGCACTTAAAAAAAATAATATTCAAATTTATGCGTATATTGTTTATAACTTGCAAATTTTTTCAAGTCCCTCTTGATATTTTTCAAAAAGTTGCTAGAGGTCATTCCGAATCGAATAAGCCCTGGATCATAATTTTCGGTGCTCTTTGAAGTTCCAAAAAAAGGATCTTGTGACCCAGACTATACGTGTAGATAAGTCCGGGAAGTACTTGTAGTCTGTCACAAGAAATGCCGGCAAAAAGCATAGGATTATTTTACTGTAAACATTAAATCCTTGAAGCAACTCATTCACATTTAGATACGAAAACACCGACAATTGATCGTTTCTCGGAAAAATTTGATTCATTTCTACTATATTCATTCATGTTGAAAAAGGATATTTGTTGTGAGAAATTCTCAATTCGCCAAGAATTTTCATTACTCTGGAGTGCAGCAGATAGTATAAACAACTCGTAATTGAATAATAATAATAGGTTCATTCATAGTAAACAACATATAAATACAAAAAAAACTCATTTAAAAATGAAGTGGTGAATAAACACTGAAAAAACACAAAAGTAGCTGCAAAAGCTACTTGTATGTGTGTATATGAAGGCAGTAACAAATACGTTTAATATAAGAGTACTTGAATATATAATTCTTTTCAATTTTCTCAATACCTGAATTATTTTTCGCCAAGGTATGTATCAATACAAGAATACAAGGTGTTTCCAATAACTGTGCGATGTATTGAGTTTTGTTTCAGGTTTTCTTCACAATTTGGAGTGGAACCACTAGATATTTTACCAACATGATATTGACATCAACATTACATTTATTTTACATTCATTTTCCCTGAGTCTAATTTTTCTTCTGTCAAATTTTGTGTAAAATTTGACAGAAGAATAAAGTCTGTATTCAGATTTTATTGTGGGTTGCTATATTAGCATCAAGTAGTTGAATGTGGACATACATATCTAATTTACATATTAATTTTCAAATTACCTGAGTATATTTGCGAAACGTTTTTAATGCTTATCATGCTTTCGAATAATATGTAACCTATATTTATTGTTTTACAGGTTTTTTCACATTGTAGTGTGGAATATTCAGTATTAGCGCCATGTAGTTGAATGTGGACATAGTTTTACAATTTTCCCATTACCTAAATCATTATTCTCTTGGTTTTGTATTATTATACAGCATGTTTTCCAATAACACGTCAGTCTGTATTTAGGTTTTATTGCTGGTTGCTATATAAGCAACATGTAGTTGAATATGGACATGCATATCTAATTTATTTTGCAATTTTCCCACTGAAACTTTTCTTGCTTCCCAATGACATGTAACATATTCAGTTTTGTTACAGGTTTTTTTCACATTGTAGTGAGGAATAATTAGTATTAGCACCATGTAGCTTGATGTGGACATAATTTTACTATTCTCTTGGTTTTGTTTTATTTTACAGCATGTTTTCCAATAACACCTAACTAGGTTTTATTGCTGGTTGCTAGATTATCAACATGTAGTTGAATGTGGATATGCACATCAAATTTTATTTAGAATTTACCCATTACCTCAATAATTTTATGAAAAGTTTTCTATGAATACACAGCATGCTTTCCAATGGCATGTAACCTATATTCAGTTTTGTTACAGGTTGTTTCACATTGTAGTGTGGAAAATTTAGTATTAGCAACATGTAGTTTAATGTGGACATAGTTTTACAATTTTCCCATTACCTAAATCATTATTCTCTTGGTTTTGTTTTATTTTACAGCATGTTTTCCAATAACACCTAACTAGGTTTTATTGCTGGTTGCTAGATTATCAAAATGTAGTTGAATGTGAATATGCATATCAAATTTAATTTAGAATTTACCCATTACCCCAATAATTTTATGAAAAGTTTTCTATGAATACACAGCATGCTTCCCAATGAATGACATGTAACCTATATTCAGTTTTGTTACAGGTTGTTTCACATTGTAGTGTGGAAAATTTAGTATTAGCAACATGTAGTTGAATGTTTTCTAATGTAAGTCTGTACTAAGTTACAGGCTTTTTTTAGGTGTACTTATAGTGGAGCATCTAATTTTAGAAACATATAGTAGAATATTGGAATGAATATCTAATTTATCACCTGAATCATTTTTCACTTGGTTTCGTTTGAATATACAGCATGTTTTCCAACTCTGTACTAGGTTACGGGCTTTTTTTCTATTGCATACTGGAGCATCTAGTTTTAGGAGCATGTAGTAGAATATTTGAATTAATATATAATTTATCACCTAAATCATTTTTCGCTTGGTTTTGTTTGAATATACAGTATATTTTCCAATAACATGTAACTCTTTACTAAGTTAGAGGCTTTTGGATTATTAGAATTTGAATATTGGAGTGAATATATAATTTATCACCTGAATTTTTCACTTGGTTTTGTTTGAATATAGAGCATTATTGGCCAAAGAAATATACAACAGTGACGTTTCTTGCGAAATTTGTTTGAGTAAAAAACGCAAAATAATTCTTCCTTCTTACGTTTATTTTCGCAATGTTTAAAAAAATAAATGGAAACTTGAAGGCGGCCAAAAGCAACCATTGTGTTAACTTCAGAATGACCATAGATTTTTTCCATTTCTTTTACGAATGAAGCAATTCAACTCTTCTCTACCGTTGGGACAGATATACAATGGAGTTTATTTTGTTTCAGGTGATACATCCGGCTCCACCACGTCTCCCTCGGTGGAAAATCCTAATGGCGTGCCCACTTCGGGTGCCCCGACGATGTATCCCAATTACCCCCAGATGAACATGCCCCACTATCCGCAGGCTCCAAATTTGGCTCCGGGGTTGGGAAGTAGTTTGGGAGGACCACTTGGAATGCCTATGCCAAGCATGACGCCGTATGCTCTAACTCCGTCTTATCCTGCAGGTAACTATTTTGATAAATTATTTTTTTATAGAATTAAGGTTAGCTTTCTAGGTTTAGGAATCAAATTTCAAATGTTTTGGTGATAAATAGGGGAATCAATTGTTTATGTTTCTTCATCATTAAACAAAAACTGTGGAATACTTCCAAATAAAGGAAGGAAATAATAAACTACAATAATGTGTAGATCATACATATAAATATTCTTTTGAATAAAATCTGAAAGAGTATCCCCATCGGAAATTACCGCTTTCAAACCGATTAACATTGAATTTTACATAAATTAATTTTTCGTATTCTGTCTGTAGGTACTTCAAATATTGATAATGGAATTGAAACAGATATCATTCATAGGAACGCACAACATGATTTACATAGTGTTGATGTCATATATCTCTTATACCGAAAACTTCCAATTTTCAGCTGAAAATACTTGTCCCCAACTCCTTATCGGCAACTTTTTGGATAACTTCATTACTGTATAAACTTGAAATTACGATTTTCATGTTTTAATTTTGAGTAATTTCGAAATTGAAGTCGTAATTTCGAAATTTAAGTCGAAATTTCGAGATTGAAGTCGAAATCACGGGATTGAAGTCAAAATTTCGAGTTTGAAGTTGTTATTTCAGCATTGAAGTCGACATTTCAAGATTAATGACAAAATTTCGAGTTTAGAGTCGTTATTTCGAAATTAAAGTCGAAATTTCGAGATTGAAGTCGAAATGCCCAGTGTAAACTCATTATTACGAGATTAAAGTCGAAATGCCCAGTGTAAACTCATTATTACGAGATTAAAGTCGTAATTTCGAGTTTAATGAAAGAATTTCGAGTTTAAGGTCGTTATTTTGAAATTAAAGTTGAAATCACGGGATTAAAGTCGAAATCATGGGACTGAAGTCATAATCACGGGATTGAAAGTGAAAATTTCGAGACAGAAGTTGTTATTTCGAGATTGAAGTCGACATTTCGAGATTGGACGGAATTTCGAGTTTAGAGTCGTTATTTTGAAATTAAAAGTCGAAATTTCGATAATGAAGTCGAAATCACGGAAATAAAGTAGAAATTATGGGATTATAGTCGTAATCACGGGATTAAAGTCGTAATCTCGGGATTAAAGTCAAAAGTTCGAGGTGGAAGTTGATATTTCGAGATTGAAGTCGACATTTCGAGATTAATTTTCGATTTTAGAGTCGTTACTTTGAAATTGAACCGAAATTTTGATATTGAAGTTGAAGTTTTGATTTGGAAGTCTAAATTTCGAGATTAATGTCGAAATTTCCAGTTTAAGGTCGTTATTTCGAGTTTACGGTAAAAATTTCGAGAAGAAAATCGTAATTTCGAGACTAAAGTCGTAATCACGGGATTGGAGTGAAAATTTCGAGTATGAAGTCGTTATTTCGAGATTGATGTCGAAATTTTGAGATTAATGTGGTAATTTCGAGTTTAGAGTAGTCATTTCAAAATTAAAGTATAAATTTCGAGTTTGAAGTCGAAATTGAACTCGAAATTTTACAGGACACGCCACTGGTGTATATTTTTTGTTTGTAATGCTGTATATTCATACATAGATGCTCCAGTACACAATATCAAAAAAAGCCTGTAACAAAAACTCAATGTGGAGTTTCGTGTTATTGGAAAATACGCTGTGCTATATTCACACATTACCGATGGTCAGTTCGAGAATTGCTTCTGGGCCCATTCAGTAAACACACGTCGTTGTCTATAATCGTTTACCTTCAGTTCCTGGGTCAGGAACTGAAGGTTGTTTTAAAAGTTTGGTCTATTTTTATGAGTCGATACTTCAAACTATAATATCTTAGAGAATACTCATTCAATGCAATAGAGATAATCCCAGCACAAGTCGAATAATTTCGTCAGAATAAAATTGTATGGTCGGGATTTTTGTCTGGTCCTGATTGGCGAAGGTTCTGCCGGTTCTAGTAAAATTGAATCACGTTTGGAAAGTGCTCTAGTGGCTCTTCGGTGTCCCACCACTCTCCGGAACGTGTCTTGTTGTCATAGAGGATCCACTTTTCATCACACACACAAAGCAACCAGGAAAGTAACAAACTTATAGAAGTCTACTTCAATAAGTTTGTTTGGGGTTGAAATGGACACCAATTCATCTTGGCACAATCAAGCCGTTGGAATTGCAAAGGCTGTTTGTCAAAAGTTTGGAACACAGTTCCGAACCACAAAAATATATTCACCTCAGCAGCTTTCGATGCTTTAAGTTTATCGCGGCTTGTCCAGCACAGCACGGCGCTGTCCGTCGCCTGATGGCAACGGGTAGTAGTATCGCCCACTTGTCCAGCGACAACCAGCATACTAAAGGTGCTCTTTGTTCGATTTCAAGGGAAATAGTCACAAAAAAGAATGTTGTCGGTCCATCCCATTTATCAAAAGAAGGCAAATCTGGAAGAGTTTCATCATCTTTTCAACGATCTGAAAAAAGACTAGGAGAAATTTTTCCAGTATTTCCTATCGGAGAACTGGAATCCTTTCCGTCGGCGAACGGTCTTGGCAGTGCCGTGCCGGGCTAGTGGGCGCTGGTCCATTCATTGTCATTGTTCCAATCCTATCCGTATTTTGACGGGACGTGCCGTGCCGTGCTGTGCTGGACAAGTGGGCGATAAGCTTTATGAAGTTCACATGTTGTTTATTGAAAAGTGTCAACGGTTTCTATAGTTTTATACGACACAAATCGTTGTATTTACGCATGTCATAAATCGCAGTAACGTCAAATATGTAATGGCTGTGAAATATTCAAATTGAAAATGATATACACAATATGTTTTTATTAATTGATGGAGTACGAAGAGAGTTTATTAAATCATCCCAAAATTGTAGCGTAAGGTTACTTTCTAGTGAATTTCAAAAATCGAAGCAATTCCAATTGAAAAGTTAGGTTGATCATAGCAGTAACCACATCGTTTCATTTCAATTACTTCGTTCACCCATATCGAAAATAGAATTCATTGGAGCTTTATTTCCTTTCGTTATTCAGACTTCACGTTAATTACTTGCGTCCATATTTCTCAAGTGAGTAGATATATTTTTTAGCGACCATTTCATGTTCTACAAACATTAAATAATATTTTCCATGTACACGTATTCTGATGGATTTGTTCTATATGAGTCTTTTGTCGGTGTTGATGGTGAAGATTTCTCAACATAAAAACTTTATGATGGTCGATATAACCCGAAGTGTTTTTTGACTGTTATGTGATTCGAAACGTTTAATAATAAATCTGTTGGTGCCAAATATAGAATTACAAAGCACATATACTTATTTAGATGTTATTACGCACTACTGAAATAATATTATGTACCCTTGTTAATATGTCCAAAAGCTGAGATGCGTGAACTCGTACCCAAGCTCAATTGTCGGTCGGGTGGGTCCAAGAGATTAATTTTATTAGATTTTCCTGAGTTGATTTAAATGGGCGCCACTGGTTATCAATGAGCCAGTCTTAACTAGTAGACTGCCCAGAATAACTGGGCATGAACACGGAACGATATAAAGATGTTAGGAATCACACGTTAAAAGGTAAGACCTCGTTAGTCCTTAGCTCGCACAAGTGTCTCAACTGCTGAGAGTTGTCGTTCGTATGGGGGCGGCAGCTGATTAACGGAAAAACAGATTTTTTTTTAAACAGATTAAACAAAATTTTTCGATGGAGTCATGACCATCTCAGATGAAGTTGTTTTGTTTTTTAATACCTGTGGTTTCAGAAGAGCAAATCATAATAAATTATACATCAGTGAAATCAGAATGAAAAGCACTATGTCGTCCATAATAATTGAAAGTTGTTGATGATTGCAACTTTGTCCCTATTTAAGCTTCGACGTATTCCCTGTTTAGGAGATCCCAATGGTGGGGGTCGAATTTGAATTACTCTGTATAACTGTGGATAATGCAGTTGGTATTAACATACAATAAATATTATTTACTTCTGATTGATGCCAAATATTCAACTACATAAAATAATTCAAATAAGTGTGGTAACAAAAAAAAAATAGGTAGTCAAATTTACTTACCAGAAGAAAAATGTATAATATTTCTTCAAACGAAAATTGACGACTCTATGATATGAACAATTATCGTGCTTCAGAAATGTGATCTAGAAAAAGTTGTTTCTGTCAACTCCCACAGCATATTTCAGCATACATTATTTTATTAATAATAATTCCGAAAGATGCAAGTCACCATATTCCATAACGTCAGTTTTGTCACTTCACACGCACTGGTTCATTACTGGAACCTAATTAAATTAATTGCACGCCGTTTAGTTGAGCTAATGAATAGTAAAACTCCAATTAAATTAATTCTTGTTATGAATATTTATGATATGTATTGTGGTATTGTGACATTATTGCGCTACCAATAACCAATAAAGAACTCTAGGGAAATGAATAAATAATTATAATAGAAGGGTGTAAATATTCGACTTTCAACGAGTCAAAGTCTGAGTGAGTGGTGTACAAAATGGTCTCATTGAATTGTACTGAAGTGAGAGTCATATAGGAGAGACAGAATTTACCTTCTCAACTTTATTTATCGCAACCTTTCTCAATTCTTGTGTTTAGAGGTTGCTGTTAATAGTTCTTAATATTTGAACCCTTCTCACATCACTACTTTGCCTTTCACCAATTTAGGAGGCCAAACATAGGTTATTTATTTCATTTTCGATATAGAAGTAACTTTTAGTTTATAGTTGAGAAAGCTATTGTATAGCGAAACACGTGTCGCGAAAATCTTTTACAGTGAAAAACGTACAATAAATTGTATTAATTATTTCATCAGTTCGGACTTCCATTGTCTAATCTAATATAAAATGATTTGTAACCCTGAAAAAACAATTACAAAATTAATAAGGTTAACTGAAAATAACAATTTTATTAAACAAAAGCTAAATTTACTAAAAATTAACATACAAGCTATAACCAAACAAATGAAATTAAAATATTAATGAAAGCTGAAAAAAAATAAAGATTAAAAAATTATTATAAGCAAAAATGAAAAACAAATTGAAAAAATTAATGAGGTTTCAAACCAAGTTATGTCACGACGTTTCGAT
>WOGN01006501.1:0-12411 GCA_015342105.1 Leptinotarsa texana | reverse complement strand
TAAAATTTGCAACTGTAAAGGATAACAATGTTGTAACATTAAAACGTTGGCTTGCATGTCGTAATTTAAAAGTAACTGGAAAAAAGTGAATTAATAAACAGGTTATTAGACAGTTAGCAATAAAATAAATTTAAAATAATTAAGAATTTTAGATTTATTTCCGAGTGAAATATGAATCAAATATAGATGGTAATGAAATAAATTTAATTAAATATAATAAGTGAATATAATTCAGTAAACGATTGAGGTTATATCTCATTCTAATCAATGGTAATTAAGTATGAAAAATTTACTATTCATTTTATGTTTAGAGCATATATATGAATATTTATTCATTTTTTGCACCGTTGGCATCATACTAGCACAAAATAATTTTTTATATCAGATTTATATTTTTAAATAATAAACTAATATTACGTAAATATCACTGTTTTATATGTGAATAGTTTATGTTTGTCCCTACTACTAGTGCTGCCTCTCGTGACACATTTGCTGTACTATTCTCAGGAAAAAGGCACATTTAGAACTACTTAATAAAGTTTCCATTTATTTAGCAGATATCAAATCAGAATGTACCTGATGCGAATAAAGTTGTTTCTTTCTCTGCAAAACATTTGTTTATCCGACTTGAATATGCTATTACAGGCGAGTTGGTGGTATACAAAAAGATAGTTATTAGTTAATTATACTTATCAAGCAGCAACATATCTTTTCGTCATATCAGCAATGCAATGAATATCTCACAATAGAAGTACGATCATAAGCACGCACGATATACATAGCAAGCAAAACAAACACCATAACAAGCGAACACAGCCAGAATAAACACCCAATGATAGTACAGGAGCCGGTGAGCTATCGATTTACACCCATGTGATTACCGAATGAGAATTTTTTTTTATTTTACCAATTAATAAACACGAATATGATATCTTGCCTTTCGCAAAACTGTCATGACTATTTTTATTGAATCATTTTTGATCATTTTTTTCATCAGCTTCACCCAATTGATAACAACAATAGTTTTTTAATGGAGAATATGCCTAGTTAGGCTTGCCTACTTATTTATATCCGGTCATAACTGCCTCGCAAGCTGGTCTGAAAAGTTAAAACAATAAAAGGTAACTACACCGAGCTGTTAAACAATCAATATTGGAATCGATAACTGGTAGTTATCACCCGAAGATGATTGTGGATACTAACAATTGAAACGTCGTGACATAACTTGGTTTGAAACCTCTTTGATTTTTTCAATTTGTTTTTCATTTTTGCTAATAATAATTTTCAATCTTTATTTTTTCAGCTTTTATTAATATTTTAATTTTATTCTGTTTGTTTGTAGCTTGTATGTTAATTTTTTTGTAAATTCAGTTTATGTTCAATGAAATTGTTATTTTCGGTTAATCTTATTGATTTTGTAATTGTTTTTTTTTCAGGGTTTCAAATCAGTTTATAATAGATTAGACAATGGAAGTCCGAACTGATGAAATACACCACGAAACATTGTCAACCACTTTCAAACAAACTCTTAGACACTTGATCCCCTTTCTCAACTCCACCTAATTTTTTATATCTAGAAAAGACGTTAAGGAGATAACGTAACATAAATAACTAATGTCACGCCTTTCTTCAACTCCAACATCGAAAGAGCGTTGAGTTGTAGTATTCTATCGAAAAAATAATCATTCTTGTGCAGGATATTCCACAAAATCGATTGGGAAACTCAACTAAAAGTGGAACGAGGAAGCTTGAAAATTCTGCACATCTCTGACAAACATTTCCTGAATTTCTTTGACCTGGTGCTCTATGGAACTTAAACTACTTTCAACCCCTGTTTATCCATGAACGGGTGAATGGTTGTGAATCTCACGTTAGAAGAGTGCCGGAATCTGAGTTTTTAACTGAAAGGATATCATCCGAGCGTACAAAAAGAAGAAATTGAGTTCGTCTTTGTCGTTTTTCGAGCGGACAAACAATTTTATTGACTTTGTTTTTTGCGGTAGATATTATGTGCGCGAGACGATTTATCATGTGTGCAGATGTTGAATTCTGCCATCAGTTGGGTTAGGTTAGTGTCTTTTGTACTGAGTGACCTTTCAATAAAACCATTCATTATATTTTTCACCGTAATGTGCGCTGGTGAGGCCCTATACATATATTCGGGAGGGAGCGACAGCAGTATCAACCAATAACAACTCCCCATACCGTGGGGTAAGTGATCATAGGGTCCGAGAGTCATATGGCCTGAGCAAGCGCAGAGAGTATGTCACAGGATTTTCCAACAGGATATACGAGTGTAGAAAACTCTTATTATTTTCGACTTTCACGGGTTGTCAACAGAAAAATTAACTGTATCAAATATTCAAACTTACATAAAATGACTTGAAAAATCTCCCGTTTCACCCGTTAAATTATGGAAAAATCAAATGTTGATAGCACACCTGGTGACTTTTTCCAGTTAGGTATCTACTATGTAGGCCTCTGATTCCTACCGTTATCATTAAAAATTCCAATGGATCCAAATGAGAGGATATAAATGACCATTTTGTAGAACCTTTTCTTTCAAAAATATCAACCGTGAAAATTATTATGGATGAACTGTGCACTGGTACTATGCAAAGAGGATGAGTCCCATCTAATTGAAAAACCACTCAATTTTGCAAAGGAGAAATCTTATTTAATGGTGTTGTTGATGACTAGTGCTATTTGATTATGCAGAAAATTCAAACCATATTCAACATTTAGGTTTGCTCTCAAAAAAAATAGTTCTATAATACGGGGCTTTTGCATGTGACATTGGTATTTAATATTGGGATTTGAATCATTCCAGTATCGGAAATTTCGGCAATTTACTTGCACGTTGCGATAAAAGGAACATTCATTCTTGTGGTTTGAAACGAAGCTAGATCAAGATAGACGCTTTCCAGGAAAATTGATTCCACAGAATTTAACTCTTCTGTCAAAATTTTGACATCGGAGTCAACAATTCCACCAGTAATTAGGTTATGAAATTCAGGGTCACACTAAGTAATCGAATGAGAAATTCCCCACTGTACCACTGTGCTGTACCGAACTCTACAAACTTGATTCGGTCCCCAGCGGGGCAGGCACAAAGTATGTGCTCTGCTGTTTCATCATTTTCCAAACAGAGGCGACACACACTGTCTTTCGATAGTTTCTGTATATGATAATTCTAATGACAGTGACCTGTAAGAAGGCCTATTAGACATCGTAGTTCATTCAAAACTTCAGAACGGCAAAACCTTTCCTCAATTCATATTATGCATATGTACATAGTAGGCTCTGCTTTGCATCGGTTGTTTGGAATCCTCAGTACCACATGAACAGAGCTCATATTGAGAGAGTCCAAAACAAATTTTTCCGCTACATTAGTCACAAATTAAATGTTCCAATTACGAATAGCGATTACAGTCCCATTATGCGCCAATAAAATATCATGCCTATGAAGGATAGAATAACTGTTACGGATCTTATCATGATTTTCAAGTTGATGAAAGGATTAGTCCACTGCCCAGAGCTTTATTCCAAAATTGAGTTTGAAGTTCAGGGTAGAACGTTGAGGTGTACAGAATTCTTCAAGTTGCCTTGCACAAGGAAAAATACTACTCAAAATTTACCACTTTATGGAATGCTTAAAACCTTTAACGAAATTTGCAATGATATTCAATATTTTGAAATCTATTTAGACTGTTTCGAAGGCAGGATAAAAAAATTCATGATAAGTTGTGTTCATTTCTGTAGTCTTTGTTACTCTTATGGGTGTTATGATATTCTTCGATTGTCCACTTTAATTAAAAAAAAAATAAATTTACATTTTTTTTTCTCAAAGCCCACTTGAACTAAAATTATAAAGTGGGTTCTCTATTATATTTGTTATTCTGTTTGTAACCCCTTTATTGGTAAATAAATAAATTTCCACTGTAGTGTTCAATATCAAGCCTCGAAGGATGAATAAATGCCTTGAAGCAAGTCAATCCCAAAAGATCCTGCCGGAAGTCCATGATTCTTCTTGCCATCCAGGTGTTCAATCTTTGTTTGGCAAAGCCTAAAGCGATGCCAATGACAGTTTCTGGTTCGATGAAGCTACTTGCAGCACCCTCCCTTGCATGGAAGTCAGCAGCCTCATTGCGTTCCAGGCCAGTATGGACAGGAATCCAGTCAGTGACAATGTTGAGCCTTTCTATTGAGAAGACTCGTTTTTGGCAATTTGCTACCAATTTAGACATTGCTCGGTGGTAGCCAAGAGCTTCCAACTGTCCGAGGATATCTTTATTGACTTGCGAATGGGGTTGCATTCTTCCAATCTCTCCGCACATAATTCTATAGCGTACATTTTCGCTTGAAATACAGTCGCATAGGTTCCTAGGCAGGTCTGGTCTGAATCTGTGACTAAAAACACCTGCACCACAACCTGAAGGTGTTTTTGATCCATCTGTGAACCAACAATTATCTGCTCTTAATATTTTCTTCTACTAGATGATCCAGTCATCTTCACTCGGGAATAGTACTTCATAAGGCAGTTCGTTGTTGACAGTTGAAGGCATACAGTGAAAGGTCATTTCCAGAATGCTGTACCTTCCAGTGTCAACCAACAGTCTGGTTCACTCTGCATTAAATTGATTTGTGCAAATGGCAATGTGTATAAGTCTATATGCAGTTCGTCTAGGCTCTCTCTCCAGAAAAATGTAGGAAGAAGGTAGATCTGGAAGGATCTTCATGGCCGCTGCCAGCGTGGTACTGATGCCACCACTGATGGCCAGAGAAGCCACTGTAAACTATAGAGCTTCGCCTGGGTCCTTTTCTGTATAGCCTTCGGCAACCAGGCAATAGCACCATGAGTGGTTATTGGTCTGACAATCATCATATAAATCGAATGGATTTTTTCGGGACCTGAACCCCAAATTTTATCACAAATCCTTCGACATGTCCATAGAACAGCCTGCATTTCTGTGAAACTTTTTCCAAGTGAGTTTTTTATCAAGGACCATGCCAAGATATCTCACCTCTATTCCAAATGGAATGACCTTACCATTAACGGAAAGTGGCGTAAGATCTTCAATTTTGTACCCCTGGTTGAGGGGAATATCACAGTTTTGCTAGGGTTGATAGACATCTGCTCCCTTAGGCACCATCTGTGAACAACGTCCAACGTGTTTTAGAGGATATTACAAGCTACCCTTTTTGACGTGAACGTTGCCAAGATGACAAGGTCATCTGCATAAGATTGCAGATCTACTTTCCTTCTTTCTAGGGCATCAATTAAACTATCCAACAGGAGACACCATAGAAGGGGAGATAGTACTCCACCTCAGCGCAGCCTCTGGTTGTTGCTGCAGTTCTATTCACCAGCATAGCATACATCCAGCCACTACATCCAGACACTACATAAGTTTGTTCAAAGATAAATATGTCGATCTGCCGGTTTTATAAGCATACTGGTGGTTATTCAGAAGGATCATCCTGATATTGTAACCCCCCAAATTTTGAAAAGGCAAATTTAATATTTCAAAATTTGGGATGCCAACACCTTTTGCTGATAGGCTGCTCAGTTTGATACAAGAGGGTGTGAGTAAGTTCAACACAGGTCTGATCAATAGCTATAACTGATTATTTTACTATTAATCAAATAAACCATGAGTTTACTTGACTAATTCTGATATTTGGGCGCCAGGTTGCCAAAGGCAAAACCAAAGAGAACGATATAACTTGTACCTAATTTGGATTGGAAGGCAGAATTAATATAAAAAAATCAACAACTTTATTTCCCTTCTGACAATAGGCTGACAATATATGGTGATATAATATAATATAATAATAGTAAAAAAAGAAATTTCAGAATATTCACACTTGGTCTGTTGATGTATGATGTGAACTGATTGAGTATTCTTACTAGGATAAATCTGAATCTGAGGATAGAATTGAATCAGTCAAATACTAAGGAACAAATCAGGCCAGAGTAACGAATTCTCTCAAGTTCGCATTTATTTATCAAAAAGAAATTATTTTAAGCAAAAAAAGATAATACAGAAAATAAATGCTCACCTGAGGAATTGTCCTGGAATGGTATTACCTGAATGTCACAAATCAGACAATTTCAACCTCCTGTCCACTTCAAAAGTCCTATTATTAAGATAATCTCACTGCAGCAACAGGTAACTAGAGAATTGTAATAACCAGGTATCTGAAATTTTATTAAGCGTAAATACTGATTTCCTTTAACAAATCAAAGATAAAGGAGGTGTGCAAAGCAGATACTTCACCAACTGTGGTTGTTTTTAGAGCAAATTCAATTTTTAGAAAAAAAACTATCACCACGGTAATCTGATGTGATCTAGAAGAAACTCTGTGATCTCAATGTATTCAGAGGATGACTTGAGATTACGAAAATAAAAAGAAATGAATCTTCTAACCTAAAAAAATCCAAGATGCAGAATTTCTTCTTAGAACAATTCTAGCCAAAAATATAGCAAGAAATAGATGATTCAGTGAATTAGTAATCTGTGCAAGACTCTAAATTTCATGACTGAATAAAAGCCAGTATAAGATAAATTGAAAAAAATATAACCTCAATCACATGCAGTGTAATTATCACAAATTACTGAATTGAACTGATTTCTATGAGTAAATAGAAAATCCAGGAAATGCAAAAGATATACTCAAACAGATCTCAACAAATTTACGTTGTCGTCAAACGCTGGGAAGGAAGGGAATGTTTCTATCGTTTTCCGTAGAAAACGAATTCCTTCGTTCTTTGCGCTTTTTCTCAGATCCAGTCACCAGTGACCATTATACCGTTGACAGAGTATAGCATAAAAATGATCGAAATTGTGTTGTTTAAACTATTGATATAATAGGTAACATCAAGAATATATGAATGTTACGTAATATTCGTTACAATATGTTCGTCTAATATCATCTCAAGTCCTTTCAACAGGAAGGAAGTAAGGATGATTCGTCGTACGGATTTAGGGTGTGGCTCTTTCCGACCCACTTTAGGTATATATATATACCACCCTTGCTTCCAACCAACTGAGTGGTATATAGTTCCAGGCCAGACCAATTCTATACAATTTTATGAGAATAGGTAAGATTATTCCCAGTCCGTTTCGAAAAAGAGCTGTTATAGTTGTTATTTAACAAAGTGACCCAAATTGCCTTTCTTGAGAGATACAAAATATTAAAAATTTCGGAGCAGAAATGATATTATGGATAATTTTATTGAGAATATTCATATCTTGAATTTTCGTGGATTTTAGTACTAGCAAATTATGCTTTGAAATTCTAAAAAGCATCATCTAGATCTGCATAAACGAATTCGTTCTACATAAAGACGACTTTCTCAGTCATAGTATGAATTGTTCAATGTCTCCTACAATTTAGATTGTGAACATATTTGCTTTAAACGCTCATTATCCAGATAGTAAATACGAACATGCATACTTATGTGGAACGTTGTTTTCGCAGTTCGAAGAAAAGCCATGTGTAGTGTTCATAGTTAAATTGCGTTCTCAACTGTAATAGGAAGTTTTGCTCTAAGTATCGCAAAGTAATAACATTTATACTCATCGCAAATATTCCAAAACTGATTAAAATTCATATATTCTGAGTTGAATGAATATTTCATACGGTATTAACGAATGTGTATACATGTGTAATAGGTTTGTAAGCTGAACGGATTAGTTTCACGTCCCTAACATCTAATTTCTCTGAACCAACCAGTTTGATACACGGCACAGTTGGGGCTATCCTGAGCTGCGATGTCACAAATGCAAATTTACTAGTTTCCTCTATCCTTTGCTAGGTCGAACACCCGGAAATATAAGATCAGTCGAAGATAACGTAAAGAATGATAATGAATTGGGAATACAAGTTGAAGTCAGAGTAGAATGTACAAATATGGAAAGAATAATGTTTTCCTCTCCACAATCGTCGCAGAAAACCGTCCTCTCATGGGCTTCTTCAATCTTGGCAACAGGAAAAGTCGCAGCGGGTCAAATCTGGTGATTACGGTAGCTGTGGCATGATTACGATGTAGATTTTGTCCGAAAAACTACAAACAAGCAATAACGAGTGAAAAGGTGCACTATCACGATTCAAAAGCCGCACAAGAAAATATTAACACAGTTTAATTCAACAAATGCAGCATTTGTGTGAATAAACAAGAATATACCACAGAAGCAGTAGGTACTGCTTTTGTGTGGGCTAATACACCATGAGTATATACAAAGAAATCATTCGAAAGGTTTCTACTGAAATTAGTAACAATAAAGTCAAGTATACAATTATTCTGAGAGCAAAATAAGTATAATTGATGAGGCAGACTAATATAAAATACATTTTCACGAATACACAGGCTCTGAATTGAAAGGGTTATATTTTAAGGAGTGATTAATTTTTTTGGGAAAGAAAGTTTTTAGCTTTCTACTACTTCATCTTGATACAGAAAAAGGATGAGGGAATCTTGCGAAGAAAGAAGGGAAAATTTAATTCGAAAATAAATAACTCTATAAATGGATGCAAAGAAGTAACTTCCTTCTCTACCTTCTGTGAAAAGCTTGTACAACTTGATAACATTTTTCTATCTCAAAGTACAATCACTGTATGTCACTGTCAAAATTTTGAGCGTTTTCGAGCACTCTATATCAATTTTCATACCAAATTTGAAGCACCACTTTCTTTGTTCAATTTTTTTTTATAGCAGAAAATAGTCGAACACGCAGAATACTTCTCACTTTTATGTCTTTTACCAACAAACTGAACACGTTGAACAGTAAAACTGTAGGCATATGTTGAAAACAAGTATACCAACAAAATTCACTTAACTTAACTTAATATAAATCTGAGTTCTGGTGGCATATTCATCAATTTTATCATCATTCTATCGGATTGACTCTATTCGCCAAAAAATATCATGGAAGGAAACTTTTTGATCATGGAGAATATCTCTATATGTCCGTATTTGGTGTGTCACAAGCAATTATAGTATTTCCAATACTAATTGGAACAGAACAGAGAAGGAAATCCCGCACTCGACATAGGCGTCGGCATACTATTTTTCAGTTGTAGCTTTTCAGTTACTTTTCCTTACAATCATAGCAATTGATCACCCCATGAAAAAGTTACACCATGTGCAATTATGAAAAACTTCGAAATTCAAGGTAGTTGATTTCCGAGTCGAAAACTCTGAAATACAATGAAAACACAAATAATCACATCGGATTCTCGTCAAACATTCATTTATAGAATAATAGAGGCCAAAAAAATTACTAGAAAAATCAAAATTCTTATTTGCTTTATTCGGATGAGGTGGAATCATCATCGGGTTAAATAACGATCGGATTTATGGAACTTCGCACGTGATATTTGTTCTCTTCTTTTATAATGAAGGCCACACAGTTCTTCCACATATCACTATCACCTACTTCATTCCCCACTTGCCTTATATTGTCAAGCACTACAGCATTCAAAGTCGGTGACTCATCACATTTCCGCAAGCTGTCATCCATTGTGGCCCAAACCATTTCAATTAGATTGATTCACACATCGAATTAATAATTTACTCTGTTCTGAAATTACATTGTTTTATGGTCGCCACTAATACCTTTTTCATTGGAATCTTTTCGGGTATTTCCATGTCATGGTTTCGCATGAAATCAACAAAATCTGCTTTTTCCTGTTACTGTTGGGTATTGTAGTCAATAACCGAGAATGATACGAAGCGTTATCCATAACAATAATCGGGTTTGAAGGAATATTTGGGAGAAGCTGCTCACTGAACCAGGTTTTGAATAAAGCCGCAGTCATATCTTCGTGGTAATCAACAGACGAATCTTTTATATTTTTGGCCGACAGAAGCAAAGCGTTAGGAACGAAACCACTTTCATTCCCGAAATGCAAAATTATAACACGTTTTCCCCTTGAAGAAGGTGTGTTCAAAGCACAATACTTTATTTCGTCTACCCAGCCATATTTGACAACATCATCATCAAACCAAGTTTCGTCGAGGTAGATTATATGTCTGCTGGATTTTCACTAGCTTTTCATTCGCCTCAAATATTCTTGGTGGAGTTGAACAATGCATGTCGATCCAATTATGACCATCCGATTGTTCGACTTTTTAAATTTGAAACCACAAGACAATAAGACACTTCGTAGAGATTATAAAGATTTGTAATGGTAATCAGGATAGTCGAGTAATCCATACCAAATCATTTCCAAAGTTGGTACTTCATTTTTTTAGTATACCTGTACCATAAATTGTTCGCTGAATCACATCTTCCAAAGCACCATCAACGTTTGCGAATTTCACTTCTTTGATTGACGACTTGTTGATTTTGTGGAAATTCAGGTTCACTGAGGATACACTACAAAACCAAACTTTTGTATATTTTCCACGCTATTTCTTCATTGTGACTAGTTTCGGCTATTACACCAGTTTTGAAAATGGTGTAATAGACGAAACTAGTCACAATAAAGAAATAACATGGAAAATAGACAAAAGTGTGTTTTTGTAGTGTATCCTCAGGTTTGCGAATTTTTTATTCCTTTGTATTCGTTTCATTGCATGGTCAATGACATCCCCTATTTTAATGACTCGAAGAACTGTCGAACGAGATAGTTTCGTTAACTCGCATATTCCTTTCACAATCTCATTCTGAGGAGTGTGATAGTTCTCCTACTTCAAGCATTCATGAATATTTAAAATTACTCGCTGAACTTGAACATGTAAGTCCTTATTTTCAAATTCCGGATCCCTGTCGATTGACACAGATTTCTCACACGTAATGTTATCATTTGTTTTAAAAGGTCTTCAGAAAGTCATATTGATGAAAGTACCCAAAAAACACTAAGATTTTCACAAAAATCGGTTTGAACGATGACATTGGAACCTTTGGTGTGAAAGTTGAAAACTTATTCTAGAGATCAATTACCAATTACAAACAACAAACTGATAGTTTTTCATCTTCAGAAGAAAATTGATACTGAATCTAAAGACAGGGGTTAGCTATTTACATACCTAAATTTTTTTGGTCCGATGTAGACTTTGTTTGTTAAATGATGATTATCCTAATTGATTTTTCGGTAATTAACTAGTGGAACCACAACCTGCAAATTAATTTGTCAACAATAAATCAAAAAGCGGACATATTAATTTGTAGGTAGTGGTTCCACTAGTTATTTACCGAAAAATCAATTAGGATAATCATCATTTAACAAAGTCCACATCGGACCAATGAACTTTAGGTATATAAGCAGCCAACCCTTGTCTTTAGATTCAGTATCAATTTGCTTCTTCTGGAGATGCTAACCTTGTTAGCGAAACACGCGACGAGTGCAAAAATATCAGTTTGATGTTAGGGTAATTGATCTCTAGAAGAAGTTTTCAAAAATCGGTTTGGAAAAGCACTCACTACCTCACCTAATCCCACGAACACACGTCACTGATAAATAAATATTGTGAAACGAACAAAATTTAGTATTCAGTCAGTCCAGCTAGCCGAGTCTTCATTCCTCAACTACATTTGATAGCACGTTCACTAACTACCTGGACGAGTATGGGCCAGAGGCAAGAAATGCTTATGATTGTAGTCTTACTTTTATTGCCGTTCCAATTGGGAATGGATAGACCATACCATCAACATCACGGTTTGATGTTTTGTATGTTGGTTTTTGCTCGCGATCTTCAAGCTTGTATAAAATGTGGAATTCACAAAATCCTTCATTGACCTGAATCCATTTATATTTATGATCGTGGCCAATGTCAAGCAGGAGGTCGACAGAAATAATTCTCCATTATATTCCTGGTACAGCTTTCTCTGGCAATCAAATTTTAATGGTTATAAAATTCATATTATGATATAATAGTACAGTGATCATCCATAATTTCTTGACCTATGTTGAAGATGAAAAAGAAATTGAGTTTTTGTCCAGTGAAGTACTCTTATGTGAGTGTATTATAGTGGAAAAAAAAACTTTTTTTCGTGCAAGTATCAATTATTCACTTTGAAGCTGTGATATCACAGATTTCACATGATGATTTTCTATTTTGAGAACTTCTCTTGTTTACAGCTAAAACGTACTTTTTTGGCAATAGAAAAACTAATTGAGAAAGTTGTCTATGAAGAAATGGTGAATTTTTTAAATAGTAATAATATTCTTACTGAAAATCAATCAGGTTTCAGAACTGGACATAATTGCGAAACAGCGGTCCAAAGTGTTTTATTTGACTGGAAAATGTGGACAGATCAAAATATGAATGTAGGAGCAGTTTACTTAGATTTGAAAAGAGCCTTTGAGACAGTAAATAGGAAAAGACTCCTGCTTAAATTGAGAAATTATGGAATATCCGGTACAGTCTATAAATGGTTTGAAGATTACCTAAATAGTAGA
>WOGN01006500.1:0-12411 GCA_015342105.1 Leptinotarsa texana | reverse complement strand
TTTTTTCAGGGTTTCAAATCATTTTATATCAGATTAGACAATGGAAGTCCGAACTGATGAAATACACCACAAAACATTGTCAACAACCACCTTCAAACTGACTCGATAATGTTTTCAGTAAACTATATGATTGCTGTGTCAATTGATCTTTCTTTAGTATGTCCGTAATCATCAACCTATGGTGCTCGCTGTTGACAGTGATAGCCTGGCCAACGTCGTTTTCAAAGAAATATGGACCGATGAAGCCCGTAGCTCCAAATTCACACCAAACGGTAAATTTTTCGGGATGCATTTAACACTATTGGATTTCATGTGAAATGATATTGTCCCAAATTCGACAATTTTGTTTGTTCACGTACCTTTTCATTTAGAAATGGGTCTGATCGCTGAAGATGATTGTTCGATGAAAATTAGGGCAAGATCCCATTCAGCAAACACAAGTCGTTGTTTATGTTAGTTTACTTTCAGTTCCTGGGTCAGATGAATTTTCTGCGGGTGCAGGCCCATGACACAGTGCAAAATTCACCAAATTGTGGTCTGCGAAAGGTCGAGTTCTTGTGAACGACGCGAAAGAGGTAGCAGTCTATCCTATATTTATGAAAAAAAAATCTAATTCCTATCTGAAAAGCGTGGTATTTGAAATATGAGAGTTGGGATTTCCACCTTCTAGAAATCTCTAAGAAGTGCAGACCATTCAAGTTTATTCGAAAGCATTTCGCAACATTCAACAACGTCACAGAATATTAAGGAGCGTTCGGGAATAGTCTTTAACATTCTGAAATATTCTGGAATATTTCAGATCATTGTAGAAACCTCAAGGGAGTAATAAGATTTGGTAGCTCTATATTTCTGATTCAAAAAAAATGTTCTGTTCAACAAAACATTTGATAGCTTACCGGAACTTTCTGGAATAGTCTGAAATATTATGGAATGTCACTGTGGAACATTTCAGAGTAGTCTAAAATACTACGGAATATTGTAGACCTTTCGAAGCCTTTTTGTTTTGCTTTAGGTATATGGATCAGGATCTGTCGACCTTCAAAATTTCGAAAATTAACAATTTTCGCCTACTTTTTGACAAAATGAACTATAGGAAAATGAAAGCGTTCACCACATCACCTCCGCATTTTATTCCACTTTCCTTGACACTTTTCATTTTAATAACCACCTTTTTTTCTAAGAAAACCTCACTAACATATGGAGCTGCTTTTTGGGGATCAATCTCTTCATTTCACGTTTCAGAGGTTAAGGTCCTACTTGTCAGCAACGTTTAAAATTCAAATATTTTGCGCTATATTGAGCTAAATTGAGAAATAAATCACCATAAGCTCACATGTCGCAAAATGAAGCTCTATATATAACCTCCTATCAAATGGCAGAATTCAATTTCTGAGCATGCTACGGAGAAATCGCAACATGAGCAGACCATGCTCCTCCATCCAACCAGAAAACGTGTGGACCTTTGTAAACATAAACATAAATGCACATAAGCAAACATTTCACCAAACAAACACGATTAAAATTATACTACATAAAACGGTATGTAAGACAGATTGAGCACATGTATAATACTATAATTAAAAAGAAAAAAAAAGAAGTCGATGCCAGAAAAAGAAAAAACGAAAATAGATACTAGCACTTGAAATTCAGCATGCTAGGAATTTCATTCATGAGCAAAAGAAGTTCAGTTTCCTTCTTGAATATAATTCAATTTAAATTCTTTAGTTCGTTAGGTGATTTGTTAAAGAGCCAGTTTATATAATGAGAAAACAATTCACGATAATGGATAGTTTTGTGGTAAGGCGGAGTGAGCAAGTTTTTGAATCTCAAATTAATATGAACGTCGTTCCGAAATCTGAGTTTATTGTAGAGATAAGCAGGCTTCATGTGATTTATTATTTTGTGATATAAAGTACATGCATGTAAGATACGCCGATTTTCCATATTCAAGTAACCTAGTTTTGATAAGTGATGTGTCACATGATCCCGTCTCCGCGAACCAGTGATCAATTTGACGCATGAGTTCTGTAATACTTGCTCTTCTCTTATCAGTTTGTAACAGATAAGGACCGTATACCACATCAGCGTTGTTCGCATGGAATAAAACAAGTGCATCGTAAAGAATTTGTTTAGATTTTCGATGCAGTAGTTCACGGTTACGGTAATTTGTTTTAAGGTTACAATATCCTCTTTTCAAAATCAATGAGACATGCGATGAAAATCTTAGCGACGAATTTATCAGCAAACCAAGGTTTTTTAAATTGTCATATTCGCCTTTTATTGGTAAAGACACGTTATCGATAGTCATGCTCATATTGTTCAAGCACTTTTTCCTAGTTGCCAAACTCCCAAAAAGCATGACATACAGAAAGACAATATTTTTCCGAAAGTTCAGTTAGACTTTTCATATCTATATTAATATTTGGCAACTATCATCTACAGAAGATTCCTCGAAATGCATGTATATCTGCGTATCATCAGGGTAACTATGTATGTTTGTGTAACGAAGGCAATGAGGGAATATTACAAACAAAAGTGGCCCAAGGATGGACCCCTGCGTGATACTATTTAGAGTAGCAAGAAAATTCGATTTAATTTTGTTTAATATAACATACTGAGAGCGATCACTAAGATAGTTTTTCATAAGTTCAACTGAGTTTGGTGAAAATCTGAGATACTTTAACAAAACCAATAGAAGCTGATGGATAATCGTGTCGAAAGCTTTTGAATAAATAATCTAACAATACATGTAAACACAAGTTATTAGTATCAACCAAAGCATGAATATCATCCATAACTTTCAACAGTGCAGTTGTACAGCTATGTTCTGCTGGAAAACCTAAGTAGGATGCAGTATATTAAATAATGTATCAAGATAATCGCGCATTTGAAAGTTCTTGATTTTTTCCAGCGTTTTTGAGATTGCACAAAGGATACTATTTGGGCGAAGGTCATTGATACTCTGGGGATTTGCAGTTTTTGGTAACGGGATAATGTGAGATTTTTTCCATAATGAGGGATATGCTGATTGTTGGATGCATATATTGAATATATGTGTGGCATGGGAAAGAAGAAGAAGAAGTGTTTTATACATCTCATTCTCCGTTATGTCATGGAAAGCAAAACTGTGATCATCAAAGGAATAGTTTTTGAAAAGAAATGATGAGATATCATTACCTGGATTTGAGATGAGTGAACAGCTATTACAAAAGAAGGTATTAAGATCATTGTCATCAGTGAGCTTTTCAGGGGTGTTTCTATTGTATTTTTTATGTTTGCCCAAGGAAGCTAAATCCTTTCAAAATTAACTTCAATTTTGCTATCAACCATGGAGCCCTTTCTTTCGAAATTCGAATAGTTCTAAGAGGTGCATGGGAATCGAAAGTTTTTAGGATAATCGAATTGAGTGAAGAAGTTTTTTCATCTATATTTTTCATTTGATACATTGAATTTGAAATGGCATTCATAAGATCTATCAAATACGCATAACTATCGAAATTTTTGAAATCCCTGTATATATGCATGGAGGCAAGAATTTTTTTACTGTCCAGTACCAATTTTGCATGTCACTTGATTGTGATGGGAAAAAGTGGAACAATCAACTACAGCACTGCCGGTGATATCTAAAACTTAGAAACACATTATAAGATCAATCAAAGAACTTCGTATCGCACTGTAACGAGTAGGTTCATCAACAACATAGGATTCCAACATACATAGAATTCCAAAATCCCATTCAGGTTCTTACATACCTGAGATGATGGATTCAGAAGAACAATGTTCTACCCCGAACAGAATGTATTCATGGGTGGAAACTACTGCTAATAACACCTCTTGAAGATCAGCAAAAAATCGTGCGCAGGGAGAGAGAGCCAATACCATACTTTTCTTTGTTGAATATGAACGATATCTATACCCGCTCAGAGTTGAGAGCAATATTAGAATTTAATACGTTAGCGTTTAGGAACTGCTTCACAAAAATGGCAACACCCCCACCGCGGGTATCTCGATCGCATCGGTATCCGGATAATGAGATAGACTCATCGATTACTGAGGGTTGTCGTTCGTAGGGGTGCGACAGATGGTTAAGGAAAAAACATTTTTTTTCAGATATAAAAAAAATTGGGGAAATGACATCATCGCTAGGAGAGTTGAATTATTTGTGATGCTTTCTTGGAAGAAAAACTAGACGATCTTTTCTGTTTTATTTTTGCCTGGCGATGCGGTTTCGATATCTCACCTTGTATGTATGGATACTATTGAAGAGTTTTGAAGATATTCAGAAGTCCAAGTTGAGTTAATTGATTCAATATTGAGTTTTTATTTTTTGGCGCTTTTTATCCACGTAAAATTCTACAACGATCATAGCGCCTGATAATATATAATGAATTGGGGGTACGTAGAAAACTCATCGTTCCAAACGAAACGTTCCACCGAAACGAGTGTTTGCCAAACACAAGCTACCCTTTGTTCCAATTTCCCAGTTATAAAAGCTCTGTAACTCCCACCAAACACGGAATGTTAACTATGACAACAGGGCAGCAACTCGACTGTAAATATCGTTCTGATTATGCTAACGGCATGACGCTAAGGGTATTTGAAATCATTGAACTGAAGCAGTGTTATCAAGAAGTTTGTGAATAGTTTCGATATCGTAGAATGTGCCCTATTTGTGGTGAATATGTTGAAGTAAGTAAAGAGTTTGTGTGGAGGTGCAGAAATTTTCTTTGGGGAACAATATATTGGACGATTTTGTACCTAATAACTTGAGCTGTATTAAGACCCTGAAGAGTTGCACCATGATTCCTTCCGGGTATCTTAAAGTTGTTCATGTTGGATCTGATTCGAAGCCTGAGAAAGTGCTGAGTAGAGGTCGAACGATGAAGGCTAATTATTGAAATTGAATATTTAGTAATCTTACTTCTTCACTAATGAACTAACAGGCACCAGTTGTTGCCTGTTAGGACATGATAATTATTGTTAGTGTGATTGACTGTTTACTTGCGACATAAATCGGACGGCTACGAATCGCCCATCATGCTGTATAACCCGAGTATTACGTTACAGTTGCGCCCAATGACGAAGCTCTCTGACTCACAGAGACTTGATTGTCTGGCTATTTGTGGCTCCATGGAGTCCATGCATCTATGGAGTTCCTACTATATCTACCTTATCTCCACATTTTTCTGGAGAGAGCGGCTATATGATCTGCATATAGACTTCTGCAGATCGAAACATGCACAAATCAGTCTAATGCAGAGTACAATAGACTGCTGAATGAAACTGAAAGGAACAGCATTCTGGAAATGACCTCTGACATTATGCTTCCAACTGTTAACTACGAACTGCCTTATACAGTACTGTTCACGAGTAGAGAGGACAGGATCCTCTATGAGAAGAAAATATTAAGAGCAGATAGTTGTTGGTTCACAGATGGATCAAGCCACAGATAGATAACTTGTGTAAGAAGCTCAGAAATTGCTGTTATTCTCTCAGGTTTCCTCCAGTCACTGCAGTCAAGATATTCTACTTACGCTTCATTATGCGAATATTAATTCTCACCTCTGGTGTGGCAAACTGAACTGGGGCACAACCTCCTCTGTGGATCGAGTGTCCATGATAGAGAAGAATGCAGTAAGGATCATTGGTAAGTTGGGATTTAAGGAGTCCTATAGGAGAGCATTTCAGAAGTTGAAAATATTAACAGTTGCAGGTATACAGATACTTGAGGCATGCACATTTGTATACTGCAATAAAAACAAATTGGCTCTCAACAGACCCTCATATACGTATTTGACACGAAATGGTGGCGATATACAATGATATACAAGTCATTGAAAATATTCTCGGACAATCAAGCGCCGTTGAAAGCTTTTAGCTACTACCAAGCAATGTCTAAATTGGTGACAAATGGCCAAAAACCACTCTCCTCAATAGAAAGACCCAACGAATTGTCTCTGGTCTGAATTCCTGGCCATATTGGCATGGAAGGCAATGAATTTGCCGCTTTCCTTGCAAAGAAGAATGCTACAACTTCATCGGATCAGAACCTGTTAGTAGCATTGCTTTAAACTTTATCAAACAAACATTGATCACCTTGAGGACAAGAATATTTATGGATTTCTAGCAAAATCTTCTAAGATTGGCTCACTCTGAGGCGTTCATTCACCCTTTGAAGCTCAAAACCAAATAGTTGTTGGTAGAAATGATCTACGAAGTCTAAAAGGACTTCTCACATGTCACTGTCCGAATCATCATATGCAGAGACTCGGAATATCGGAAGATAGTGTGTGTTGCCTCTTTTTGGAACATGGGGAAAATGCAGGGCAGCTACTTCATGCCTGCTCCGCTGTGGAACGAATCACGTATGGCTATGGGCTGAATGGCTGTGGGCTACAATAAACCTTTACGGATTGCGGTGGAGATAAATAAACCCACTCACTTTACCTACAATATATCGCACGTATGTCTAGCTCAGTGCTATCTACCGGCTTGAAGTCGCCTTCTGGAAAAGTAAAACGACTGCGGAAAGCAACATCGAAAGTGAAAATGGTTCAGACTTCCTTCCAGCTAACTCTGATTGTGATGGATACTGCAAATTATTATTCCAGAAAAGTTGAAAGAATGCCAACTAATTGTTACGATTTCATTTTGTCATTCATTCATTTTGTCAAGATAACATGAAATGAATACTTCCTTAAAGGTTTTGGGATATTTTAATACTTCGTCATTCCTTTAGTGCTCATGCACTGATAAACAACTATACAAGGATATATTCGAACACATTAATTATATTCGAACACATATTTGAATCTCTTCAGGATTCTGTGGTCTGAGGGAACGGTGAATTGTTGATTTAGGTTACATGAATGTCTTACCTCCGGGGATTCAAAATTTTTTGTGGTACTTTTGGTAGTCATTTGCTAATTTTGGAATTTATGTCCAAACTTCTCGATTTTTTGGGATAATAAAGTAAGATCGTCTTTCATAAGAATAGGAAATTGTTTTATTCTTGGCATTTGGATGCTGGTAAAACATTCACCTCACTTGTTGGATTCAATTTCTTATCGAGAATAGAATCTTACTGATTTGAATCTTGGCTTCTTGGGATAAAAGTAAACCTATAGGCTACACGACATCAAAGGTGAGTGGATATTCATCAACGAGACAACTCATACATTCAGAGAATGAGCTTGATCATTCTGTCTAGACGTATCATCCTGGAAATCACTTTCAGTGAACTCTTTCCATCTATTATGAGTTGTTTCATTTTAGGCCTTCTTTTATCTGGATACCATATCCTAGTGTTAGTATTGCTGTAATTCTAACAGCATGGCATGAATGACTAATACAGTAGTAGCATTAATAAGTAGCTACCCGCTTTTGAGCCGATCACAATTATTGTACCGACAGAACACTACAGACCTGAGTTTGGAACTCTAAATCCGTTCTTGTTCTTCAAGCCACCTCGAAGAAAACACACACACACAGGTAAGCTTAGCTTTTAACATAGGGACAAATAAATTATCAGTGACTAGATTTTTGATGCTTGATTAATTATCTCAACGAAGATTTATATTCTTCAAATCTGTCCAAAAAGGGAAAAATATTAATGTAGGGTATATCCTTTTATGCCTATGTAGATGAATTCATTCCCTTAACCTACTGTATGATGGCGATATAGCTATATCTAAGGTAAAGTATAACTTGAAAACAGCAACGTCTCAAGTATTGAAGAGACATCCTCCTTTCTTCCTTGGGGAGCCTGGGTTCATTAGAGTCCCCTTAGAATTGTAACATTTGTGCTATAGGTGTACTATAATTTTATATCATATGAAATGGACATTTTGGTATTGTTTACAATTCGAAAAGTAATATCTTCTCACATTTGACACTTTGTGGCCTCAGGAGCTCAAGGCTTTCTGCCAGTATTGTAGGGGGAGTCCTATAATAACGGTTGATAAAATTTATAACCTGACAGATAAGTCAAAGGATTCATTACCAAGTTTGAAACCAACTGAAAAAGGTGTAGATGTTAGGGAAAGGAACTATAGATATTTTACTGAATCTGAGTTTGATTCAATTGGTTTCCGTTTAGAATAAATTTTTCGTTTTTGTTTTGTACGCTATATAAGCTCCAGGGTTGATAAAGCGGGTGGCGCCATACCCTCCATCTTACCCACGCCCTTCTTCATTGTTAAAAAGCTGGCGGCCTACCTTGGGAGCTATGCTCTCTCTAATCCCTAGTAGCCACCCTCACGCCAAGTTGTGGAACAACAAGAAATCGTTTACAAATTGACTAAATCAGTCAATAAGAAATACAAGGCGTGACATAATGTATGGGGGAAAGTGGATTTTTTCAAATGACTTCTACAAAAGACATATCAAGATGTTGCTTTCAAGTCAGCCTGGGATATAATTCAAATTTTAACCTCCTCTCACAGATATATTTCTTCACCCAAAATTATTTTTTTCCTGAACTAGCATATAACTGGAGTTTAGTCCCAACACCAAATTATTGTTTTAATACCTCGACACGTGTTTCAATCACCGGGTGAAAATTACACTTTCTCTAGAGGATGATCACTTGGTGATCGAATCACGTGTCGAGGTGACATAACGGTTTGTTGTTGGGATGAAACTCCAGTAATGATCATTACTACACCAAAGATTTCAAATAGTGCATCACTGGACTAGGAAGCTGTCTACATTGGCCGGTACTTTATTTCTACCTATGAAGATGCCCTTTGCCGCCACCTGAGACACTACCCTTTCCTTCATAATGGTCATGTATAAATATTCCTCAAAGAATATATTTTATCTATTTAAAACTTGCGACGTCGATCTCTCTTTTTCTCGATGCTCCAAGCAAGCCACTGGAAATACTTTCTAAACCTGACATAAACTGCTCATATTGACATACCTGATCTATGCACATATTGTTTTCGATACAATGATCTGTTAGTCAATGTTATGTCTCTGATATGATGTCTGTCAAGTAGTTTTTTGAATAACATAAATCTGAATTAAGAAAACTGGTCCTTGCCCATGTACTAGAATATGATTTGAAAAATATTATTTTATGTTCTATAATTGAATAGAACTGGCCGATACTTGATGAAAATCCATATTATAAAACCAATTAATACAGTTTATTTTATGATTTTCAGTATAAGGGGTTTTACAAAAACCGTGACACTTGTTTCGCTATACAATAGCTTTCTCAAACATAAACCATATAGTTTATGCTTGAGAAAGCTATTCTATAGCAAAACACGCGTAGCGGTTTTTGTAAAACCCTTTATAATGAAAATCATACAATGAACTGTATTAATTAGTTTTTTCATTTCATGTTCATGTCGAAAGTTCTTGGGACCACAATAAAAACTGATTCCATTCATGTTGCCATTGTAAATTGAAACACTCAAATACAAGCATTTAAGCTTTTACATTTCCATGTATTTGAGGTCATCCACACAAACAATTTCTCACTGCTTTCCTGTGATTTTAAAAATCCACAATCTGGAAAATGAACAAAGCCAAAGTATAAACAACGGGCAAACTGACTAGTTGATCATGAAATGTTACTGCATATTCAAGGAACTGGATAGTTTTTGTTCTCAAAATCCAATTGAAACTAAATTCATATTTGTTGAAAGGTTAAAAGAAGGTAGTGTCCAGATGTCATATTCGATATTATCCTAGAATTCAGTCTTGGTGTCGAACTCTCTACTCAGCAATTGTGATCAGGATCTTTTTTCTCAGAGTGAGTTGCAATTTACTTGTTACGTGCCAAAAGAATATATGCTAAGTCTTCGAGTTCTCTTATTTAATAATTGTATTTGGCAGATGTAAATTTTCACGGCCGAAGATAACTGTGTGAAAGCTATTTTTCGTTTTTTTTGCCGTGGTCTGTAGCTTTCTATGCCTGAAGTTTCGTCCACTACTGCGGTAATAGGCGATGTGGTAACGGTTGAAGTACCCGATCTGGTGCTCGAGTTGTTGTTCCCGCCGTTTCGAACGGTGTAACTACGATGTTGGTATTTGGTGTTATATTATCATTTGTGTGCGTGTATTGATTTATTTCAATTGACCTTGCTTGTGTACTTATCTTATTGATGTTCATTGCCTTGTCTTTTTATTGAAAGCATCCCTCTGTTTTTGAATTTCTATTTTCTCTCTCTATATTTTTGAATGGTAGTTTCCGTGCCTGATAGTTTTTTTTGTCATCAGACAAAAACAAAATATAAGAGTCGCTGAGGCCCAAAAATTAGCTGTCGCCGAACATGCTCTCAACAAAGAAGGTACCCACATTATCTCATTCGAAGACACAGTAATACTTGATAAAACTTGATCCAAGAGGTTATAGAGAGGCAACAGAAATTCAACTATTCACAGGAATAGTTTCAATAAAAAAGAAGAAGCAATGAACTAAGTCAATTGTATTTAATAAGGGCCGGGTTTTTGGAACACATTATATTTCAATTTTGAGAAGTGTGTCAATTAGTAAGACATCGTGATCAGATGAACTATTTTCATTTTAAGAGAAAATATGATATGAAAGCCATGTACCGATGGTCAGTCCTTATTGGTCCTTATCTATAGTCCTTATTGGATACTAGCGCTCTTAATAAGGTTCATAATTGAACTGCATGATTTAAATTATTGTATACTAGATACACACGTTTGAATCCAGTGAAGAAAGTAACAAAATGTTACTAATCAGACATTTTTTAGTCTTGTCCTTGGACCATATTAGGTATTACACTACTTCAATCATCACCTTATTGAATGTTAAAAAATTATACATGCATAACACGTTTGAAAATAACATACACATATTAATATGGGTGTTGATCAATATTCAGCTCATTAAATATGTTATATTACAAAAAAACCATAACATATATTTCTCGAATGGCTTTGAAATGTATATCAACCATATATGTATTTAATTTCTGAGCCGGTATATTGTATTTCGAAGCTGCTGAACTCTCAGACATTTGGTAGTTTTTTATATCATCTAGAGCATCCTGAAGATCAGTTCGGGACCATCCCGAGCCCCGTTTTGTTTTTTGCGAAGGTTCCATTCTTGTCTACACTGAAAACAATGCACTTATATGCGTAATATGCCAGAAGTTACTGTGGATTTGCAGAAATAAAATGTTATGAAACCAAATATAAATGCGCAAAGGTGTTTTTGCTATGTATACAACCTAAAAACGTTTCGACTTCTTTGCCATGTCAGCTACTCTTTTACACTTATTTGAGCCATTTGATAACTGATCATGTCTATTTTGAAACTTTGCACCCCTAAAAAGGCCCTGCTATTATTTGGAGACAACACCTTGGACCGTATTAGGTACTCAGATACGTCCTGAGAAAACTATACAAAATCGACATGAAAAAACAGTAATTTTGGTAATTTCCACGTTCTGGTAGTATTTGAAGAGCACTATTGCAGAATTATTACATCGATTTTATTGCTAAAATCACGCCAATTATGAGGTTATCTACAGAGTCACCAAAAAAATGGCCGGTACAAACGCAAGGAACGTCGGTGCTCTTTAGTGATTGGTTACTGGGGAAGGGCCGCGCGATATTCGTTCTAGTTTAAATGTTGAATGCTGGAACTTGGGAAAATAATCTGGTCAATCTAGACATTGGAAGGTACATAAATTTACAACAAGCTGCAAACTCGTGTAATTGTTCAAAACATAAGTAAAAATAAGATTTTGAAATTCCGAATGATTGCGAAGCCTGCAAAAAAATGTATTCTAGGTCAAAGGACAAAATTTTCGAAGAAAATTGATTTTTCGTGATTTTCAGGAAAACGGTGAGTTTTATCATAAAATAACCTGAGATAAAAATTGTAGACCATAAAATTCTTTACAAAAAACGTATCAATACTTTTTTTTCTTAGAGCCTCCCTTTCTCAGATACAACGACTCAAAACGTTGTAAAATTTGTAATCGTCACTATATGCACACGTTTTTTTTAAAGTGGTTTTCTCTGTAGGCCTATTCCACATGTCTGTTGTGATTCTGTCAAATTGGAAGCTTGCATAATAAAATATATTAGGAAGGGTTGGAAATTATAAGAGCGATTAAAATTTAAAAAAATTAAAAATATATTCATCTGAGTCATAACCTTCAAATACTTCTTTTTGTCGTTCTTCTTCTTGATCTTCTTCTTCTTCTTGATGTTCATCCTGAGTGTAGGTAAACTGTGTACATGCCAGAGAACACAACAGTCCAACTTTTTTACAACCACATTTAGCGCTGCATCCCTTTTTACAGTTGCAAAAATTGTGTTAAGCAGTTTTTCAGGCGCAGGTGGGAGTAAAGTCTGGAAAGGTTCTAATGCATTGTCGACCAACTTCCAACCCCAGTCTTTTGGGTCTAGCTGTTA
>WOGN01006499.1:0-12412 GCA_015342105.1 Leptinotarsa texana | reverse complement strand
AATTAGTTCGAACTCTGTGTCCTAATTGATGGCGATGGATGTTCCCATTTACCTGCGTGGCTGCCACTACCTGTGTTTGCTCGACTACTTGTTTTGGCCCTATTACCTGAGCTGCCTATCCTGCCTCTGTTATTTTACCTACATTATCATGTGCTGAGTTTTGGGTTGAGCAGTCTGTTTGTTTTTGTGAAGCGATAAAACGAATCTCCATGTTGGTGGTGATCTTTGCGCATCATCCCTCTTGTTCATATAACTAAGTCGTTTTTCAATTTCGATAGCCTCTCTGATTGTTCGAAAGTAGAAGTTTTCATTGCTTGCTAGTATTTTTCTGTTATCAAAATTGATGTTATTTTCTGTCTGCAATACGTGTTGGCAGAAAGAAGACGTGTTGACGTTTCCCTTTACTGCTAGTTTGTGTTCATGTTTGATTCGCCTATTGGTTTGCCGATGTAAGTCTTGTCACAATCGTGGCATGGTACTTCACACACTCCTTGGGACTCCAGTGGTAGCTAATCCTTAAAATTACGGAGCATGGACCTCATTGTCCGTTCTGGTAAGAATGGAGTTGATGTGTTGTGTTGTCGAAGAATTCTGCTGATTTTGTCGGTTTTTCCTGCAATATATGGTAGTATGATTGTTATGACCGGTGTATCTAGAGTTTTCTGCATGTGGTCTTGGAAATCGCTTCTTTTTGCTATCTCTGGTTTCAGTTTGGAATATCTGCGTGATACTCCAATTAATAAGTTTGCCAATATGTTTACCCCATTTCTATTTATTTTCAACATGAACACTAAGGTACTTCATTTGAATAGTTTCTTTCATTTGTGTATTCGACTGAATAGTGATTACGCTGCCACCCGGTATACGCTGCTGTAAATGAAGTATACTCCCGCCGTTCTAACTCAATCCCGAATAAAACACTCTGTATGCGTCAACACCGAATAATCATCCCATCGATCTCGAAGGCTGCCTGAGACACTTGTGAGATTTCAGGCATGTCTCTAATCTCTAATCACCTGGAATTAAGTAATACGATAACCCAACCTGGTAGGAACAAGGTCTGGAATGGCTGCGACACAGCGACAGGATATTAGAAAGACAAAGACACACGGCCTGTCCTATTATGCGCGCCTGTCGACGTTATTATGTACTTAGGGGGCGATAAGGATAATTAGTTTTGTGTGTAGTCTTGGAGGGTATCGGGCAAACTCCTATTAAGCATCTTAAATCAGGACGTTGAAATTAACAATTTCGCAGCGCGTTAGCGGGACCATGTCAGCATGAGTTCGTTCCAAACTATACAATGGAGAGATATCGTGAGAGGCAATTTACTCGATAGTGAATTATTCCTGCTTTGTTAGCGACTTTTAATGGTTTAATACAATATTGAAACATTCAGGATGCCTGAGGCGAGGTCGTAGTCACAATTCTACTATGAAGTCAAAGCAAATTCACATCAAGTGAAAGTGGATAGGGAATAATGTTAGGAGTACGAATTTTCATTTTCCTAATTTCCTAATGATTACACGTTGTTAAATGTGTAATAGCTTGAACAATAATCAGAAATGTTGAGTATTTCACCCGATATTAATTTTCGCTCGATATTAATTTTTGACACTGAATATTGAAAAAAACACAGACCCAACAAGAGAAAGTCAAAATGAACTGAAAACTTTCCTTTCAGATTCTAAACTCATTCTCACTGAATTAGAAAAACGAAGAATCACCAACATGGATCCTCTTGTCCTGAACTATATGGCCTAGTAGAAACACATAAAGGAGATAACCTCTCACCAAGAAAACATCTTGGTGAGAAAACTAGCAATACGTCCCAACAAGTTGTTAAAAAATATTACCAGTTTCGTCCCGCGTCACAGCATTGAAAATTCTCTTACCACAGTGGAAAAAATCAGTAACCAAACCATGCCACAAAATTCGGTTCAAGTTACATTCTACTTGAAGAGTATATTCTCCAACATACCGTACAACAAATGTAAGCCTCTCATTTTAGATGTATGAGATCAAGTCAAAGGAGATCATATCATTTATTTTGAAATTTCGGCAGCTTTTGATGTATGTATGAATCAGAGTTACTCACAGTTCAATAACAAATTTCATAAACAGGATTCGGGTTTACTAGTGGGTTCACTTTTATCAGACATATTTATCAGCAGCTTGGAGACTACTATAGTGAATTCCGACCTGGGCAAAAAACATATTCATTTCTGGTACAGAAACTTAGACGATATTCTCGTCTGTTTCAGAGGTATCACATAACGGCTGAACAAGTTCATGACATTTATGAATAATCTCAGTAGAAACATACAGTTCACACTTGAAACGGAGATAGTTTCTTAGACCTGACCATCACACATAATCGGAATGAGTTCAAGTTTAACGTTTATACATAAAAAACCGAGCTATACAGACATCGGAAGTGATTCTATCCATCCCGACCGTCATAAATTAGAACCTCCAATTCAATATTGTACAGAGCACTCTCGTTACCTTCATCTGCTGACAACCCAGATAGGAAAATCAACGTATTGTTAATCGTGCCCAAAAGAAAATAACGCCGGCGCTGCCAGTGCTAACCAAAAAACCAAACGTGACGTAGCTAAAAAAGCGCGAATGTACAATGTTTCCTGCCGCTCTAGAAGCAGCGAGAATAATGCAACCGATTTCGACTGCATTTCGGAGAAATTTTCTAGCGCATTCGATTACGATATTAAAGCATATCGTGGCAGTCCAGTGGACATTACAGTGCGGTACGCGACGTGATAAACATTCAAATAATAGTTGAAGTTTCTGTTGGAGTGTTTGTTCTATTTAAAGTGAAATAATCTTCACATAAATATGTAGATCATGCAAAGGAGTGACTTTTAAATACAAGCTGAACGCCTTCTGAAAACAACTACTTCCATAAAAACATTGAATGACCCGAAAGAAAAAATATTTTCGAAACAACTACTTTTAAACGAACATTCAATTATACGAAAGATACCTTCTACTATACACTTTGTAATCCAAACATTCATAATGGAATCCATTCAGATATCATTCACAGGATTGCTACACAATATAGTTTGAGAATGAGATAACATTTCATTCACATGAAACACTGCCATCCTCAATGGCAAATATCCGATATTATAAAAAGAGATACTTGCCTTATTGCCACTTCAGCACGATTCTGTACAACATTCCAAGATAAAGCACTCAATTAATTCATAAAATTACTAGTTTATGTCACGAATGAGTAAAATCTACTCTTGTCATCGATGACAATAAGTAATGACATTCATTCGCTTATTTGATTCAATCCCAGCCATAGGAATCTTATTAAAATTGGAACGGGTATAAATTACGACTATTACGACACTTAATTCTTTAAATTACGACTATTTGTTACGAATGAGTTGAATACACTCATGTCATCGATGACAATACGTAATGACCTTCATTCGCTTATTTCATTTGATCCCAGACATAAGAATTTTATTTAAATTGAAAGGAGTATAAATTACGATCATTACGATAATTAATTTATGAGATTACGACTATAAGTCACGAATAAGAGAAGTTTTTTGTAAAAAAAAGATTTGGGCTACCTACTTCTGCATATGTATACAAAAAATGTGGGAAACTTTCCTAGGAAGGAGAAAAGTAATCAATTTTAAAATTATAACCACAAAAAGTTGTGTAGATCATGCAAAGAAGTAACTTTCAGACACAAACTGAAAGAAGAATCTTCTTTGAAACAACTACTTCAATATCAACATTGAATTACACGAAAGGAGATATACGAAACCTATTCTCCTTATTCAGATTGTACTTCAAACATTCGTTACGGAATTGAATCAGATATCATTTACAGGATTGCTTCATATAGTGTTTCGTCGGTCCTAAAGCAAAACCACGAACGTGGTTTTGCTTTAGGACCAACTAGACGAGGTCATACTAAACGTTCGACTAAAGGTTCGACTAAACGAGGTCAGAAGTTTCTATTGGCTTTCAAAAATCAGTTTGCATGCTTACCTAATCAAAGTCACGACTATATTCGCTCAGCGTTGACATATTAGGTGAATCATTTCACATTCATGTTTTTGCATTTGAACTCTTTGACAAAATTGGATAATATTAGGGACCTCTGGTATCTGTAGAGTAGGGAGGATAAGTGTAGACTTTCAGCTCTTAGGCCACGTATGACCCATTTTATATCCTCCCGAAGAATTATCCTCCTAGGTTATTGTTCATCCTGTTCTTTCCAGGAAGGTGAACAGGTCACTAGGAAACATCTCCTTTTTATTGGCAGGTATAGGCCAAGGCTGAACACACACTTACTTTGGCAACCTTGATGTATCTCACGGTGGCCTTCGCGAATGTTTTGAAAGGTGCTGCGATATTACTGTCGTCGCGCCGCTTCTTCAACATTTTTGGGGTCCCGCCCGTCGAGGTGCACAAGTGACGGATCTTTCCTGCAGGGGCAGCCGGTTGTTTCATTTATGTGTGTTCCCACGAGTAGCAAGGGAAGAGTTGGTCACCTCAGGTAGAGCCCCACATTACCAGAGGTAGGCTGGTTACAATGAGATTTTGCCCAGTTCCCCAAAGGGATCATTCGTGACCGCATACCACTCTGCGGTCATTCAGCAGTTGGCACGACTCCTTACACCTTAGCTTGGGTAGGCTGGTCCACGGTGGCATATTCTGCAAAGGCTTTTGGGGGTTTTAGTTCCCCTACTTATTTCTGCCACTGACGAGCAGTCCGGCAAACTCGTCCGTAAGACCACATTGGCTTCCCGGACAGGGCCTCCAGTCCCCTGGCCGTCCCACTATCCGCCACCTGGGGAAGCACCCGATAGGTAGCCCAACCCACAGGATGACGATTGTATATATTAACAATCGAAACGTGCATGTGACAAAGCGGCTATTATTAGCGAAGATATAGTTGAGTGTCCTTCTGGGGTGGCATCATCTGTGTTTTCTTCTCGTCAATAAATTCGCCATTCTTTTTCCTTTTATTCATTGTGGTGCACGTCACGATCCAACTATTATTAACGTACATACGTCACACATACTTCAAGTTGGGTGTTTTACAAGGTTCTGTTCTTAGGCCTAAAAAAGTGCAAAATTATGGAATTTGAGAAGATTTGAGAAGATTCATGGGATTTGGTTCTATAAGCAGACTAGTACCATCACTGTGAGAGTGGTCAGACATTTCAGCAACAAATTCACACAATTGTATTTGACAGTATTCTAAGCTGGGTTTGAGGAAAAAGTATATGAAATGAAATAAAAAAAATCGTAAAAATAATGAATTACCATCTTTTCATTCTTTTTGAATGTTTCCAAATAAGAATTGAAAAATTCTAAATCTACATTGTATATATTTGCAAATCTCAAAATCCTATCTACAGATTCATTCCGGCCATAGTTGGTGTGGCAAAAGCGTACTTTAAAGATTTCCGAATTTTTTGTTCTCCTTGTGTTCACATTTAAAGTTATAAGTTCGACAAGTTTCAGGAAATTGATGCTACCACTGATACTTTTATGAATTAGTGTAAGATCTGCTTCCGATTTTCTATGAGACAAAATATTCAAGTTAAGAATGTCCAATATAATTTTAAAGTCATATTCACCAATATGATATTCTAGTTTATATGCAGAGAAGGTACCTTACAAACTTATTTTGAACACTTTCAAACATATCAATATCCACATGATATGAAGGGAATTAAATTGTAGAATTGTATTCGATTATTGATCTAACAATTGAATAATATATGATTTTTATTGAAGTGAGCGATAATTCATTTTCAGATCTGAGAATGAAACTAACATTTTTAGCGCTTCAGAAGTAATATTTGCAATTTTGGGTTTGAATGACATTTTTGGGTCGAGAGTGATTCCCAAATATCTGATTGTGTTTGTTGTTTTCAGTTCTGATTGACATAGAAGTAGTTTTGTAAATAAAAAGGCCAATTCCACATTTGCAAACTACCTACTAGCAGAAGGACATAACTCTCCGTTACTGAATATTTTTTCAAATGTGGAAAAAGGAACATAAGCTCAGGTAATTAAATTCATCACAAACTTAGGTGAAAATTCAGGTACTTCAAACTGTAGAATAAGGTACATGTGTAGAATTAGTTGTTAAGACACGCCCGAGGAAGTCATTGTATGGCGAAACATGTGTTGCGTTTCTGTAAAACTTTCTAGTGAAAATCACACAATAAAATGTTTTTAGAATACGTTACAGTCTAACAGGCCTTCTTACAGGTCACTGTCATTTGAATCGTCATATGCAGAGACTCGGACTATCGGAAGACAGTGTGTGTCGCCTCAATTTGGAAAATGAAACGGAAAGCAGGCACATACTTTGTACCTGCCCCGCTGAGGACCGAATCAGGTTTTCAGAGTTCTGATTTGAAAGAACACTCACCATACGAACAAATCGGCTTCATTAAAAAGCTGGGTTTATTTGGTCGAGTTTGAATATGTGTGAGCCACAATACACAATAAACCTTTGCGGGTTGCGATGGAGAGTCAAATAGTTCTACTTACTTTGGATCTAACCTAAACCTAACCAATTCACATTGTTAGTACCCAAGCAAAAGTTGGGTTCATTGAGACTACTATTTCTGGTCTGGGTTTGATTCGGGAAAGAATTTACCTTGAACCTTGGGCTTGAAGCCTTCTAGAATTTTTAAGAAAAAGTTCATAGTTTACCAATTCTTTGAAAAGTCGGTATCTCGCGAAAATATTTGATTATGAGTTTCTCAACACTCCAGGGCATCGCACCCTAATTTTCTTATATTCACCAGACGCAAATAATTACTCAACTTCGAAGTAAGCAACAGCTTACACACAGAATTTCAAACAGGTCAGACATGACGAACATTCTTACTTGATTAAATTGGAAGGCAACAACGGCACGTACTGAAAGTTAATATTTTCCCTCAAAGCGTTCGCGAAAGAAAATAAATTAGATATTGATTGACAGTAATCAAATTAGATCATGATCATTAAATTTCACGAGAGTTTTTGGTAGGGGTTAGACTGAAAAATATAATGTGTAAAGCAATAGGAGCAAAACCAATTTTGAAAGTAGTTGGAAACTCGCGTCAGGGTATTATGTGTTGTTTGTGAAATGAAATATGCCACAGTAATGGAAAATTATTCATTTATCAAGCTTCAAAAAATATGGTATGTCGAATGATAGATTTGAGTGTTTTATAAAATTGAACCAATAATCAGGAATCAATCATGAACCTCTTATCTTTGATGATTCGAGAGTATATTCGACTGAATCTATTGGAAACACTTCCCTCTCGTCAGAACAAAAATGTATTGTAACAATTAAAATAAAGTAAATTAAAATCATGTGGTTAGCAACATTTGATGAAATATAGTTGAAACTCATTGCAATATACTCAAAACGTATTTCATGTTGAGATGTTGATGATAAGAAAGTAAGAAAAAACCATAGCAATTTTTTTAGATGGTATAAACAATTTCTGTGGCAACGTTAGTTCAAAAGGCCTTGTCAATTCGTTTTGTATGTTACAACATTAGTTGTCAGTATTTTAATTTAAGTTCAAAGTTCGTTAACTTCAAGTCTGACAAAGCGTTATATTAACGGAAGTGCATATAATATCATGATTAGTGACGGAGAAAAACCCGAGCGTAACAGGAAGTAGCCCGCCTATTTCATGAGAAATTTCTTAATTTACGGCTCATATCTCAAGCAAAATAGCAGTTTCGTAAGCTTGGTTATGTGGAGCAGATAAAAGAAGCAGCTGCCAATGCAATGAGTAATGAACCCAAATCAGATGTGATCCTTGAGTTCGAGGAAAACCTACATACATCGAGTAGACAGACATCCACTACATTCAATGTTACCATACATCGACAGTGAACATATTAAAAGAAAATAAAATGCATTCCTATCCACACTGGATGAGAGAAGAACACACGGTATACCCTTCAAAGGTTAATGTTTGGGCAGGGATTGTAGGAAATCATTTCATTGAGGGCAACTTGAATGGCGATAATCATTTGGCACTACTTCAAAATGATGTCATTCCAAGTTCAGCAAATTTATATAAATGATCCAGGAAACCCTCAAGTTTCAGAAAATATGATATTGTTTCAGCAGGATGGAGCACCACCACATTACCCAGTTGATGTCCGGCAATACCTCGATAAAATATTTCCCGAGGATCGATTGAATGGCCAGCGCGATCACCTGATCTTTCATCGAAAGATTTCTGTTTTGGGGATATGTGAAGAGCAAAGTGTACAAAACTGAACCTTCAGATTAGAATGAATTATAAAAACGAATAACGCTTGCTAGTAGGTCGGTCACGCCTGTTATGTTAAATAATGTTAAAAGACAGTTTTATTTGAGATCAGGATGTTGCCAAGACATTCGTGGTAAACACATTGAACATTGCTTTCACACACTGTTTGTATTTACGCATTATGGGGGCCATTAAATTAATTCATATTATATTGTCACTGTTTCTATTGTCATTTGCCATCTAACTAATATCTAATACTCACATGTTCCCTACCTGTGAAAATGTGCGAACAATGAAAACTTTGTAATGGGAACTTTATCACCGCTCAAGGATACCATACCACATTTTCATTTCTAAACTCTCGAAGACATCTGCCATTCTGTTACCGATCTCTATGACCTATTGAGCAACACTGGACTCATCTGGTCTATGGAATCGATTATGTAAAATATGTTCCTTGTAAAATATGTTCCTTGACCAACCTATATTCATCGCATCCCTCACAGTTCATATCTCTGATATTTTTTTTGTCGACTTGTTTTTCGGCTTGTTGAAGTGTACTAGCAGTTTTCAAAGCCATTTTTATGTTTAGTTTTTCAAATATCACAACTGATTTGTTGGGTTATGTTGGTTTGTTTTCAAGAACTGAAAATTTCAAGTCCTTGTCTTTCAAAAAAGTCGAAAATTCACAAAAAGATTCTGTGAGATTTATCCTCTGAATTGAATTATCCGTTTAAAAGAGACCCTTTACTTTCAGTCATCTCGCTGGTATATTTTTTCTCGATATCATATTTTTTCCTGTCAAGAGGATCGTGACTCAACTGTGGACCAGAAAATAGAGTCGCATCATTTTTTGTTTTGGATAATGGTGGGAGATATCAGGGATAATATTTGAAAGTGCTAGTATTCTTTCTATATACATGAACCCTCAATGGAGTTTCTTATAACTGCAATATCCAAGAATGATAACTCTTCGTTATGTTCTATTCCATGCCCCAAAGTTTTCAATTGCGACTCATCAAGTTATTCAACTGATTAGTTACACCACAAATAACCTATATTTCACGATTATTTTAGACGAAAAGGCTTACTGTCTTATGAACTATGAATTAAGACTGACGATTAAACTGATTAGGTTATCCTTCCGTGTTAGGAATCACACGTTGAAAGGTAAGACCTCTTTGGTTCTTAGCTCCCATAAATTACAACTTCTGAGGGTTGTGGTTCGTAGGGGTGCGACAGCTGGTTGTCGGAAAACAGATTTTAAAAAGATTTTTCACTTATATGATATTTCTTCTACTTTTCGAAGAAACTATGATAACAGGATACCAAACAGTATATTTGAGTAAATGTTTTTTTCGAGACTATCTGCTCAATACCTTTTTTTCACTGAAAATACCCCGTTATTTTTTGAAAGTAATTCTTCATTAACTGATGCAAATGACTTTATGCAAATGACTATTGAAATCAATTCGACCGTTCATCGGTTATTGAGGTGGGTTGCATAATTTCAATGCATTTTTCTATTCTGGAACTGTCTTTATGTTTCTTCCTGTCTGATTCAAATGTTGTTTCATTTTGAATCATATATAACATCGAATGTGATCTACTTGATGATCAAGCTCCTGATCTATCTGGCAACAAACTCTTGTCTTCGTTATTTTCTATATGCATGCTTGGGTTATTGTTTTCTTACGATTAAGCCGTGTCAAAGTATGCTTGTTGAAAATAACGACGAGAGAAATCAGTTAGACCAAAAGTTTATGAAATCTCATTTTGATCGTATTGGATAATTCTATGGGTTATTTCAATAGAACATCCGAGAAACGGAGAATGGAGAAATTCAATTCAATCATGGTACTAATCTTCTAACGGAAGGACTTTAGTTCAACCATGAATTCATAACCCTGCATTCCGCAAGGAAAAATTCAAAACCTAATCTTCTGGAGAGTACAGACATCAATAGATTCAAAATTTCATATGTAATTAACGATCAAATGATTCGGATAATAGTCTCAACTCAATCTTTCCCTACCAGGAATCATACCTGAAATGAACCACTTTGCAATAATTGATTTACGTTTATTATTGTTTCCACCAGATTATTTCTAATAATTTTCATATTGAAAAATATGACTTATTCATCATTTTTGCTAGACGAAGACGTTTTATAGTAAAACACCTATTGCGGATTTTGTGAAACCATTTGAAGTGAAAAAAAAAATCAATTTTGTAACTGTTTTGTATCTGTAGAGTAGGAAGGTTGAGTATAGGCCTTCAGCAATTAGGCCACATGTGACCCATTGTACATTTTTCCGAGGAGTTGTCCTCTTAGGTCATCGTCCATCCTGTCCTTTCCAGGAAGGTGGGTCACTGAGAGACATCTCCTTTATATCTGCAGGTGAAGGCCAAGACTCGCCAAACACACACTCTTGAATATGATTTCCATTAAGTCTCTATCGAATCAGTAATATTTCATTTAGAAAACTACTACTAACCAGAATCCTATTCTTCATTTCATAGCATATATTTTCACAACCACGTTTAGATATGTATCTTGAGAGTTTTCCTTTTTTTGTTTCGAATAGAATATTGAATTAATGGCAGCACATTCGATTTTATAGTTTGGAATTATCCTTGATTTTTGTTTCTGACTTTCATTAGTAGTTCTATGTTGTCAATTTATTTTATATATTCTCCAACTCCACTGCTTACATTATTCGCAGTATTATATGAATGCTAAGAGGATCGGCAGTACAACAAGGAACTTAAAAATGAGGACTTGTAACATATATGAAGACATATAGTATTTAATCATTATATCAACATCAAAAAATACATAGTGAGTATGTGAGATGTACATTACACACATTAAATGAGCTAGCTTCCTTCCTGACATCACTATCCACTTCACTGACAGCTCCTATTTCTAAATATATAGGTTTTTCCAACTTCCGAAGTTTGCTAATTGATAATGGCCATCTTGTTGAAACTACATCTGTTATCATTTATTCAGTCTGTTTTGCCAAATCATCATGGATGGATAAAGCATTCGAGAACACGTGCAAATAATAAAATTGTTCAGTAAATAATCGACTAACACCCGTACGTCGACATAACACATGGTCTACTAAAAACATTGCCGTCGTCTGAGAGAGTGGGCAGGAGAATCCGAGGCAATCGCTTTCGCGTCGCTCACAAAAACTCGGCATTTCGTAGACCAAAACTTGATGAATTTTGTATTGTGACTTGGGTCTGCACCCGTACAAATTTTAACTGACCCAGAAACTGAAGGAAAACGACTATATACAACGACGTGTGTTTGCTGACAAAACTCTAGAACAGTTGGCACTTGACCCTGGTTTTCATCGAAAAGTCATCTTCAGCGGTGAGACCCATTTCTAAATGGTCAGGATTTTGGGCTGGCGGCGTTATTGGTCCATGTTTCTTTGAGAACGGCGTTGGCCACGTCATTACTGTCAATGGCCAATACTATAAGTCGATGATCACAATCTTCTTTTGGCCTGAATTGGTTGATCTAGACACCTAACAATTTAGTTTCAACAGAACGGTGCAATGTACCAAACAGCTCATGCCAAATGAGATTCTACACGACCAATGGTCAACTCACGAGGAGGTGATGTGAACTGTCCACCAAGATCGTGCAAATTGACCCCGTTAGCCTTTTTCTTGTGCAGTTTTCTCATCTTGAGTCGTAGGTGGTTGCGAATAAGCCACAATCTACAGCGGTCCTCAGAGCCGACATTACCCGTGCCATCGGTAAAATTCAGCCTGATTGATCGCCAGAGTCATGGAAACTGGGAAGTTTCGGATACACTCCACCCAGAGAAGCCATGGCGTTCACTGGGATACCCTATATAATGTACTACTACTATGTTGCTATATTGCTGCTGTTCCAATGTTTTGACTCAGAATCAACGAACTTAGGCGTCGGCAGGGTTATAGAACAGTGCTTTCAAAAAATTGTTCTACAGCAGCATCTAATGGTGAGTTATAGAAAAATTGATAGCCTAAAAACCTTCTCTATGGAAAATTACTTATACAGGTCAAGTTTCATCACGATCGGTTGAGCGATGTAGAAGTTTATC
>WOGN01006498.1:0-12412 GCA_015342105.1 Leptinotarsa texana | reverse complement strand
ATGTTCTAATGATTGCGAACGTCTCGCCCTGACTTAAAATCGCGTTACTACATGATGTCGAAAGAATCATCTATCTCTCAACATATCCAAGTGTAATGTTTCACTCACTGAAAACCAACCTGAATTTACACAATTACGTCATGAACAATCAAATTCTGGAGCGTCCGGACACGCTCACTGATCTAGGTATTACTTTTGATCCATCCCTCTCTTTCAATAAACATATTGACACTACTCTAACAGCAGCTTATCGTATGGATGGATTCTTAGTTAGAAATACAAAAGACTTCGAAAAAGCTTCAACATTGGAATTACTTTATTTCACTTTCGTTCGATCTAGGCTGGAATATGCATCTGTCGTGTGGAGTCCCTACTATCAGGTTCATATAAATCAACTAGAAGCCCTAAAAGGGCGCTTTCTAAATTATATGTCCTTTAAACTTGAAGGCACGTATCCTACTGTAGGAATACCCTATTATGAATTGCTTGTAACTCACAATTTTTGTGGTCTCGAGGTAAGGCGTAAATATTATTCATTTCTTTTTTTATTCAAGATCATAAACAATATCATCACCTGCTCTGAACTGTTACATATGTTGAATTTTTGGGTTCCTAAACGGTCATCTAGGAATAGTGTTACACTTTATCTCAAAACTCCGCGTACAAATATAATCAAAAAATTTCCAATTTATACAATTTGCGATACCTCTAATTCTGTTAATCATGTCCTAGATATTTTTAACTGCCAGATTATACAAATCAAAAGACATTTCTAACTGACAGTTCTGTTTTCATTTTTTTTATATAGATTCACAAATTATATTATATAAGTACATATTTGTAAATGTCACTGTTACTCCCTATTCTGTAATTGGGTTCATCCTGTAGAATAGTGTATGAAATAAATAAATAAATAAATAACTTAAGCCCCAATAGAAATTCCAAAATATTGGTTTCTAACAATGATCACTGCTTGGATACTCAAGTGAACTTATACAGAGATTTCCTTCCCCTTCATTAAAGGATAATGAATTGTAATTAAAAAAAAATTAAATTTATTATTAAGATATATAATTCTATATTGGCTTCTCCACAACAAAACAATATTTTTTTAATCCAAAGTGGATCAGTTCTCAAGTTGGTACCACTATTTTCAACATGACATGAGTAGTTCGTTCGACGACACAATTTCCACCCCGTATACGAGTGCACGTCGTGACGTGAATAAGAATGCCTCGAGAAGGAGGAGATCTAACGAAACTGAATAGTGAATGAGGCAAAGAACCTCCGTACTGCAAACATACGGTGACCTCCTTTGGTCCATTATGTTCTAACAACAATAGACAAGAGAAGGAATATAATAACGATTCGAAAATAAGGACGGTTACAAGGCGGGGGAGTGGGCGAGAAAGTTTCGAAAAAAAATGTGCTCCGGCCTAGCCTATTGTGTGTCCGTCATAAAGTAAGCGTTTTAGGGTTTCGGGCACGTTCGTTCATTTGTTTCTTATCTTGGAAACGGTTCGGCAACGTGTCACATGCGTTTCTTCGTGTCATTTTGCTGTCACGTTTCGGTAGAGGTCAGTGCGAAAGCTGAGGACAAAATTTTTGTTATTTAACGTGAGAAAAAAGCCTCTCATAAATTGATTATCTGCAATGGAACACGTTGATCATAGAGAATTATATCTAGCGGATAAAAATGCACCTGAATTATCCCAAAACAACAACAACAATATAGAATATTTGCAACAACTTTGGGGAGAAGAATTGTACTGTAGAAATAGAAACAATGGCATAATCACTATTACTTCATATTTCATGAACAACTTATTTTATGACTTCATCATTGGTATAAATATCAAAAATACTGCTTTGAAATTAACCCTCCTAAATTACCAGGTATTGCTTTTTGGCCGACTACTACTAAAAAATATTTGGATTTGGTGAGAATGCAATTAGGGGGTGTGTTACTGAACCTGACAAATGTCTCAAAAAATCTAGGATTTCACCTGGACTTCGCACTGAAATTAGAAAAAATACGTGAGTCGTCATGCATGTGTCGAAGAAATATATGTCGAATATAAAAGTAACTTACAGTAACAGAGAACTATTGGTTGAACGAATTGAGCACTGCTTTGTGTTTTCTCATATTATTCATTGCGATTAAATGATTAAGGCTTTCGCGTACGAGATTTTTCGGGTTTGAAGGCCGCCTATTTTTGAAATTTATTCCCGACGTTTCGCGGGCGCGTGCGGCTAGCTTTTTCAGAGGTTTATATAAACCGTGTTAGGAATCGCACGTTAAAAGGTAAGACCTCGTTAGTCCTTAGCTCGCACAAGTTTCTCGACTTCTGAGAGTCGTCGTTCATATGGGGGCGACACCGGATTAAGGGAAAAACAGATTTTAACAGATTTTTTTGAACAGATATATCCTGAGTATTCTCCGATGAAAACAAATAATGGGTAAAATTCGATTTATTTTAAAGATATCAAGTTTCACAATTAGCTACCGAATGCTTAAAAAAATTAATAAACAAAAATTCTGAAAAAATATTTATTGTTTGTATAGATATATTATCTGATGAGTGAATGTATGTTTGTATGTATTTATGTATACAGTGTGTAACAACGAAAACTTAACAGAGCCGTTTTTGAATATAAAAAGTAATATTTTTAAAAAAGCTCAGACACGTCGACTAATCAGATTCATTGTAGTACGCACCCCCTCGGAGGGGTGCGTACTAGGACGTAATTCATCCAAATTGGCTGATAAACCTCTGGTACTTAACCTGGGATTGGCGATGACTTAACCAATCACTCCAATCGCATTATCGTCATTCACTACCCTTCTCTGAACATTTCTTTTCTTATTTAAAACCGAACCTGTCTCTCTGAATTTTGTGACCAAATCAAGAACGTGATTTCTGCTTAGGTGTTTACCAGGGTTTTGTTTGTTAAATAAAATTGATCTTCTATTAGTATCTTGATCGTTGCCAAAAAATAAAGCATTAACTGAAACCTTTTCAGCAGTAGTGTAAGGCATTTTTGAACAAATAAGAATACACGACCCGTTTAAACAAACAATCGAACGATTAACTAATGAAAACTGGAAGAAGAGGAGTGGGTATTGATTTTAAGAAAGGGATTTTATTTAACAAAAAACTGATAAGAAGAAATTCTCGGAATTTTTTTATTTAGGCATACAAGTTTCCGAGTGGTCTGTCTAATGTATTATTAACGTGGCAATTTTACCTTCAAATTATCTCGAAAACTAATTGTTACAAAAATTTTACGCACCCCCTCCAAGGGGGTGCGTACGACAAAAAACTGATTAGTCTCAAAGGTGTCCCTCTTTAATTAGAAATCAATATGTCCGAGCTTTTTTTAAAAATCTTACTTTTCATATTTAAAAACGGCTCTGTTAAGTTTTCGTTATTACACACTGTATATTCATCATGAATATTTGAATATCCTTTCATATAATTGCAATATTCTGTAATGTCTATATTTATATCCGAATATTAATCATTTTTTTTAGATGTTCCGTCACTATCCTATCGAATCGAGTATTTCTACATAATTTTTCTTGAAATTTATTGTTAGTTAGATCCATATAATTTTTTTTTTCATTTAGTTATTTCATGAGCATTCATAACTTCTGATAATGTCCTGAGAGATAAACGAAAAAACTGGAAAAGGTGGAAAACATTAAATTACAAAAATGCTATTCAAAGTAATATTGATGAGATATAAAATGAAAAAAACGACCTTCTTTTACAGATTCCCATTTGGACATGTAAGACGATAACCCTGCTCGGCAGCTTCCATTTCAGTGGATTCCTGGTTCTAAGAAGATCTTCAACGACCTTCTGCCATCGAATAACTATTCGTGTGCAATATCTGTGCTAGCACAATGCTTACTGAGAACCGGACGAAAATGGCAGAGGAACTACAAATACGGTACAGATCAGGCGGAGTTTTTCATTCCGCAGAACGACATCTCGGTGAAGAGTTTGTCAACCTGTACCGTCCATAAGCCATCACTGGGAGACGTCTTCTCTAATTTATGATGGCAATTGCCCGGTAATAATCTAGTGATTCCTTGTTGCGTCCTCTTTAAATCTTTCGCTTCTCCGTAATTAGTCAGTACCGTTTCAGAACACGGGCGGAGGTGGAAAAGAATCTGGAAAGGGGTTCCGTGAGGTAGTTATTGTGACGAGGGTAACTTTCCGTCAACTTACAGACGACAGTAGGAGGGTAACTTTCCCTCATGTCCTTCTATAAACCTTAATGTTGTTCTGTAAATTTGTAAGGAACTGAACAAAAATGATTCACAAGCATACCTTCCATTTTAAAGATTGCTACGGAGAGAAATGTGGGGTCAAATAACCTTCAACATCACAGGCTACGTCACAATTGCTTCAAGGCTACTTGTGGCGGCCAGCGTTATATTCGTAAGGGCATGATTTACAGCAGTATAGTCGTGTTTGAGGTTTAACAATGTATTGTTATCAAAACTTGTAATTTTATTCAATAGTTTTCATTAATCTACGGTGTTTCTATGGATAGCCGGACCCAAGATGTCTCAAGTAAATGAATGCAGACAGCTAGTATGGCAACCAGATATAAGTGCCAAGCAGAAACAAGAAAAATTCTTACTTTTCTTGGTTGGTGTCACAGCTATGGCGCTCTGACCTTGACTCTGACTTGAAATTTGAAAGAGGTTAATCAGTTTGATAGGCGTACATATTATTCGCTTAAAATTATATATGGACACCAAAATTTCCTACCCATGAAGGTGAAGGCGAATTTGTGTGAATCGTTAGTTTTATCTATATTCAATTATGCTGATGTTTTGTATGGTCCATGTTTAACCAACAAATTCAAGAAAAATATACAAAATGTTCAGAATTCCTGTTTACAGTTAATTTTTGGTATTAAAAGAGAAAGAATATCACATAAACTGAAGTATTCCGGCTGGTCAAATATGAACGATAGGAGAGTGTTACATGCTGCAACTTTGTTTCACAAAATAATTAATTGTAATGTGCCGTCTTAATTATACCAGAAAATTACTTTTAGAACTGATGTGCATAATATTAATGTGAGGTATAAAGGCCCACCATCTCCGTTATCCTTTCGCACAGACTTCTTTAGAAGGAGTTTCAGCTACCAGATCTTTGCAATTTATATGACATTCCCGAGTCAATGAAACGAGTTGTCTTCAATCATTTTAATACCAATTTCAAAATATTCTTATTATCTTCAAACTATTAATGTCCCATTAGCTACCTACCCATTACAAATCTATAAATAGTCATAATATCTTAAGATAATTAAAATCCTTTTTGTTTATTCTTTTGCGTACCATGCGACATTTTTGAGTTTAAGTGGAAGATCAATTGAATGATGACTTGTCATCATGTAAATTGAACTTTGCCTTTTATCTTCATATAATAAATCATCTCTACCTGATTCATTTGCTTAAAATGTATTAGGAGATAATAAAGACGATGTTATTATTATTGTTATTATATTGAGAGAAGATCATGCAAATTGGGAAAGCCCAACGAAAGCAGGCAGATGTATTAGGTAGAGCGTTGATGAAGTTGGGTGATAAAGAAGTAGAAAAAAAAACTTCTCAAATATCATGACAATATTAGTGTTATTGAAATGATAGTGATGATGATGGAACTTGAAAGGTTCTATAGCGAGTGTGAAATCTACAATTAAAGGCTTGTATGTTATACTGAGCTCGAAAATCCATATAAATGTGTGATGAAGCACGTACTTCTACTAGAGGTTAGCCTTCAGGGAGAAAAGTTAAAAGAAAAAAAACTTCTGTTTCCTTCATCTGACAGATATTTGTCATTCATCATATGACAGTTATAGAGGAGAGATGATAAAATCTCGAATAATACGTTGTGAGGAGAGTTCAGTTAGCTTGATATTATGAATAATTTGAGGGATCCATAATTACAGTCTCTGGGATATTTTACAATTATTTCTGATGAATTGAGAGGGTATTAAAGTATTTCTTTCCTAGTTTTGAAATTAAATTGAAACGTTGTGATTTATTTGTTCACCAGTTCGTTTTATTTGGTACTATTACAATGATCATCAAATTGAAAGTGCGAGCTCTGTAACAAGATCACATATGTTACCTGGAAAGACCCCTGTAGTACTATTTCAGATCAATAGGTTTATCTTTCTTGTTCCTGGTGTATATCAAATGATTTTTGTAGCTTCAAAGCCGAGTGTCTTCTCTCCAAATCTCCGGAAAACAATTGCATATTTTTCCCATCTTCTCGTCACCCATTTTGACAGTCCTATTCTCTCTATCAGTTTGTATAGGTCCTCCATTGAATATTTATCACATTCTTCTGGAAATAGTTTGAGTTGTCTCGAAGCTATTTTTCGCATTCTGTGGCTGTGTACTGAAAGTTTTTATGACTGACGTTTCGTCTACTACTGCGGTAGATATTATTGAAAGCCATGAGGTGATTGGGTATTCTGATTGCCCCCAAAGCAGATACTACAGAACTGGGTTGGGTATCCGAATTTATTTCATTGGTGGTGGAAGTGGTTTTGTTCATGTTGGTTAAATTGAATGAAACAATACGAGAACAATTGAGTGAAGGTAGCCAAATTTTATTGATGTTGATTCTCCCTTCTTTTTGGTTGAAATTATTTCTGTACTTCCGTATTTCTATCGCCTTCTTATAAAATCTTGAATAGTAATAGTTTTATTGATAACTTGGGATTTTTCAAACGATATACAAAATGCATGTTTCACTACTTATGATTTATCGATATGCTGCAGACAACACTGTTCTTGAGCTCAGAGAGCCGGATATTTATACTTATCTTCGTGTTTCCGAAGTAGATTATGGTTTTAGTTGCTCATAAATTGCTTGCGACCTCAGATCCATTGCCACAAATTTGAATAAAAAGGGGACAAGCTATCTCAGTATCTTTGTTGTATTGCATACAGTTAAGGCCCAATTTTGTACATGTTTTGCTGTTATGTTCACAGGTATATTTTAGGAGTACTCTTCATGTTTCTCATTGAGCCATTTTTTGATCTGGCCTTGCACCAAAGAATTTGGTACCTCCTGAGCTGTTAGTTCAGCGAAAATGATCTGTGTTTTTCACAGCAGAATTGTTACAAATTGCAAATTAATATAAGAACGTATGATCCGGAATAAAGTTTTCAACAAATTTGTTTGAAGAAAGTTGCACTCCTTGAACATAATACTTAAACTCTTCCGTCTCTGAGAATTTTGGAGACTGCTGGTTTATATTTGTTTTTCCTTGGATGCTGTTTAGATGATCTAGCCCATATCTTCAACTTTCTATATCCAACCCTCCCTTTTTCTGGTTCAATAGTGACATTACATAATCTGATATTCAATTTTCTTCAGTCCTGTAATTTTTGTACATGACCTCTATTTTTTCAATTACTCAAATGTTTTTAAGATTTTTTCCAATTCATAGAAGACACTTATTCATTCTTTGGACGCAGTACTATATGATCGTCATAACGAAAACAAACCTTTTCATTGGACATGTTGCTTTAGAATTAAAAGTAAATATTAACAAATAAAATTTTGGGATAAATTATGCTACGAATATTTAAAAAATCCAGCCATTATCTATTTTTTTGAAAACTTGAGTGGAAGATTTAATATAAGTTCAAGTCATATTGAAAGTCCCTTTAGGATTGAACAGTTCGTAAGGGATATGAATGATTGGTATATAATGTGCTCATGAAATTTTATTCAAAAGATTTCTGGATTATAAGGATAGAACTTGAACTTTCTTCAATAAAATCACTGTTAATTTTTGAAATATCATATTTTCTTGAATTATTTGAGTTTACTTTATGACAGAAGTTAAGTAATTATTACATTCATATCCCTTCGAAAAATTATAAGGAATCTAGAAAAAAATTAAGTTTTCAAGTTGTAGAAATAGGAAATTTTTGGATTGGTACTATTAATCATTTTCCTTGAAAATTTCGTTTATCAGCCATTATTTCATTTGTATTTGAAACCATATATTATCATGAAAATATATTTCAGCTCTAGACAATTTCAAAAGAGAAGCATATTCGAAAATATCACAGGTTTTTTATAGCACTACGATTAATCTTTTTTTTGGAAACCATTTATTGAATTATCTTTAATTGTTTTTGGAATGGTTGCGGCTTCAAATTTCGTTTGAGGGTTCAAAAGATGGTGAGGTAATATTACGAAAATCGTTGGATAATCACATAAAAACTGTTTCAAGTCACGCAACGAAGAATTTTAAAACCTACGATGTAATTTGCCAATGTCACAACAGAAATTACCGAAAAGGTAATGTTTCGAAAGTATTTTGATTCAGTAGTTGGTAGGAGTAATGAAGACTATAAACAACAAATCACAAAACAATTCGAAGAACAAATAAAATGAAAATGAATGAAATATTGATCCGGTGATTTAGAGTATTCCATAAAGAATACTGTAAATCACTGAATCAAAATATTCTCATGAGATAATTGGTAGGGAAAACTAGAAAAAACTGAGCAAAAAATGTGAGTACAATAATTTATGAAACAAATGAGTCTGTCGAGAACAGTTTTTACTGCAGGACAAAAATACTGTCTTCCGACACGCTTGTTCCGATAACCAAGCTAACATCACCAGGTAATGCTCAAAATAATTTTTATCCTATCCTTTCTCAACCTAACCCATTCTATCCCATTCTAACCTAATTCAACTTGAATTATCCTAAGCTATCTCATCATATCCTTTTCCATCAAATCCTATTCTATTCTATCCCATGGCACTCTACCTTTTTCTACCATATTCTATCCTATATCACCCTATCCCATTCTTTTTTATCCTATTCTATTATATCCCATCTTATTCTATCATCAGGAGATGACTAAAACAATTTCATTCTATCCTTTTCTATCTCATACTATGGTATTCTACCCCATCATATCCTATATTATCCTTTCATCAGGAGACGACTAAAACAATGTTCATACTAACCTATCTCTCTCTATTGTATTCCACCCCATCCTATCCTATCGTAACCTATCATCAGGAGATGACTAAAACAATGCTTATTCTATCTGATCTCACCCTATCGTATTCCACCCTAATCTATTCTATCATATCCTATCATCAGTGGATGACAAAAACACTTTTTATCCTATCCTATCCTACCCTATCCTGACATAACCTATCCTATGGTATCGTTTATTATTTTATCTCATTCAATCCTACTGCATTCTATCGTATCCTACCCTATCTTACCTTACCCTACCCTACCTCACCTACCCCACCTACCCTACCCTACCCTTCCCTACCCTATCCAATCCTATCCTATCCTATCCTATCCTATCCTATCCTATCCTATCCTATCTTATCCTATCCTATCCTATCCTATCCTATCCTATCCTATCCTATTCCATTCCATTCCGTTCCATTCCATGGAAAGAATTTCTAAGACATTGCATTCCGGAAAATTTACGGGATTGACCAGAGCGCAAATTATAATTAATGTATTTATAGTTTCCATATCCTTATATATTTTTCCTTAATAGAAGAAATGAATTCAAAGTGTATGGAAACGTCACTGAAACAATTATTGCATTCTAGTGTGAAATTTTGAAAGTGAGTGAACATAAATATTCCGAGGATATATTCTGAAGTTACGCATAAGATGATTAGATATGAACCATTTCATCTTTCAACATAATTTCCTCATGAAAAATTCATTATGTTTTCCGACAAAACAAACAAATTTCAATGACGAGTATAGCCTCTTATTAGGTTTGCAAGTCATCTTATATTTTCCAACATAAAACCTTATTAACCACATCGAAATGCTTGCGACCTTCTCAAAATAGCACACAGTAGCTTGACACTAACTTTCAGCTGAAATCGCTTCAGAGATAATATTCGTCCCACCTAAGAAATATTTAAAAAGTGGATACGAAATACAGCCATGATGAGTTTCCGGTGTACGGTTGAAATATAAAGGGTGTTGACATCTGTTTTTTTTATAGTTCAAAGCAATTAAACTCTATGAACCTTCTGGAATTTGTAGTATGTAAAAAATACTTTCAATTTCAAAAACTTGAGGAAGTGATTATTCCAAAACAATTGATGACTTTTTATTGGTTCACGAGTTTGCTCAATTATTTTGCTGTTTACCCGACCGAGTACTAACTGAATAACAAGTGTCTCTGGAAGAGGTATGTTTCAAGGTTATTCCATCATTTCCCTTATTTTGTGCATTGCAGTACGTCCTTTATGCATTGCATATAAAAAAGTCGCAAAACAAGAAAAAAAAAAGATGACCCTTCCACTAAATCTAGGGATATAGAGCACCTTTTATTTTTTGCTTCAGGAGAAAAGGCTTACTTCAGTCGTTGAGAGTAATTAAGAATATATGCATTCTATCGGTAAAGACGTTGGAATTAACAAATGATCAACTGAGAGAAAGATGGTCGACAGTACGAATTTACATGTGAAACATAAAGGATTACATCTACAAATCTAGAGCCATAGCATCACGCGTGTGGAAAATGGTTTTCCAGCAGAACAGCGTTTGACAATGAAGCTAACAATCCATTAGTAGAATAATTGCCCTAACACCAAACTGATATTTTTGCAAAAATATCAGTTTGGAATAAGGGCAATTGATCTCGAAAAAAAGTTATTCAACTTTCACACCAAAGGTTCCAATCTCATCGTTAATCCATTAGTATTCTATAATACTTTTATATTTCTTAGACAACATTAGAATTCCACAAAAGGATGAATTGGTACATCAGAATAAATTTATAATTTAGGAATTTATTCATTTATCACATCCATTTTTGCCTTTAAAAATCTTTAAATTATTCAAGTATCTTCATCTACGTATATACACAAGTCGAATGCTAGAAGTAAATTATTCAATGATTTACTAGCAGATGATTCACATACATTAAATTCTCGCGGCTTGAACCACCGGTCCACCTGAAGGTCGTTTGAATGAATCAAACAAACCCCTAAGACCGGTGCCTGTGCGAAAGTAGCGATTCACGTTGGATTTGAATCGCTGAAAATCAAATTAATTCGGAAAAAGTTTCACAGAAAGTCCATTTCACATAAACGCAGTTCTCCAAATGGAACAGTGAATTTCGAGGTGTGCTGATTGAACCTCAAAACGATGAGCAACCACAGTACGTTGCATAATTTCTGATTTGTACCGCTCTTGGTGAGCGGTCAAATCTGTCAAGTCACTTGAACATTTCCCGTGAAAGTATCTATAGAATAGAGACAAATCTCCAACCTTTCTTCGATGTTTCAGACTATCAAGGTTGCAAGTGATGTTCGTGTCTCCAATCAGGCCGATGGCTTTTTTCTGGATGAAATCCAGCAACTTCAGGATATGTTTGGGGGCAGAGCTCCATACAACAATACTCCAAAGAAGGTCTGATCTTAGATTCATAAAGCATCAAAAGTTGCTGAGGTGTGTACAGTTTTCTCGATCGAAACAGTATTCCAAGCTTTCGAGTAACAACCTTTGCCATTCCAGCGACATATTGGTGTCCATTTTAACCCCCAATAAACTGATCGGAGTAGAAAGCGAAATTGTCTGTCTTGACATTATTATATCCGATTTGGAGTCATTTATCTTTTTGGGGATAACCGATGCCTGCGTTTTTCTGGTTACTTTCACCCCCATTCCAAATAATCTCTAGATGAGGATCTTAGAGGTGATGTGCAACCTCTTGTTGCCAGTGAAGATGTGCATTCGCGGTCGATGGCCTGGAATCCAAATGGAATGACACAAGGTTGCTTTTATCAGCAGAGAAATATATTGTATTTTTAGTTTTTTCCTATATAAATCGTTATTATACAATAAATAGAGATCCTTGGGGAACACTAGCGTTGATGGTAAAAGTATTCGAGAAATATCCGACGGTTACTTGCAGGGAAAGTTCTTTCGTAAATCTGGAAAGCCATATACAAAAATCATCCGACAACCTATATCATTGAAGTTTGGCTAGCAAATTCTCAAGCCAAACACGATCAAACGCCTTAGAAATATCAAGCGCCACAGCTCTTGACTCTCCATGTTTCTGGATTTCGTTATTCCAAATATGGTGACATACGATAGAAGGTCGCCTCTTGATCTTCGTTTCCGAAAACCATATTGATGATCGATCAAGATGTTGGAGCCTTCCAAAAATTGAGGGATATAGTAATTTACTGCTTCCTTCATGACTTTTGATATCACTGGTAGCAAAGCCACTAGTCTATAATTATTTGAAAGATTTTTCTTGCCCTTTCTGGGAATAGGCTGCATGCGAGCAATCTTTCAAAAAAAAGGAGAACCCCTTCTTGTATAACAGGTTAAAAAGTCG
>WOGN01006497.1:0-12413 GCA_015342105.1 Leptinotarsa texana | reverse complement strand
AGTTGGAAATAAGTATCCCAAAGAATCTTCAAATTGATCAAGAAAATCATTGGCGGTTTGGTCATGTGGTTTATAGATCACACCTATACCAAATGTTCGTTTATGGATTGTCAGTTTAATCAACAATTGTTCCCAATTATTTTTATCATTCTTTACAATCAATTCACTAGGATACTTATTTTTTACATAAACACATAAACCTCTACCCCGAGCATTCCTGTCAGGTATTTGTAATCCTCATTTGCACTCCTGCTGCCTGTCTTGGGCTTAATAGCTGATTTTGAGACTGCCTCTCCGGAATCGAAAAATATCAATGATAATTTTTCTAAACAAGATACGGCTGTTTGATCCCAGAGTTTAGATAAAATAAAAATAGTTTAGAAAGACTGAAAACACGCTTTTATAGTATACGAAACTAAAAAATGAAAAATATAGTTTAAAATAATAAAAAACGGGCTTTTAAAGAACATCGAACTAAAAAGTTGAAGTCCTTTTTTAAATAAACAAAACAATAACGAACGGAAAATACTAGTATTATTGTGAAAAAAGCGTGGGCGCTTTGTGCCATATTTTTTGTATATCAAGCGCCCGTCCATTTTTTCATAATAATACTAGTATTTTCCGTTCGTTATTGTTTTAAGCTTATTAAAAATATTCTTGAATTTTTAGTTCGATGTTCTTCAAAAGCGTGGTTTTTAGATTTTTTAAAATATATCACCAGTTTACAGTACATCTGTTGCAGATAAAATTTTAGCTGTTGCTCGCTACATATGATATCCTAATTTTGAATATATAAGTGAACTTTTTATATCAGCTCTAGTTTCTGAGTTCCGGTTATGTAGATATAAAACAGAAAAAACACATTTTTAGTAAGAAAACATTTAATTAAACATCGAGTTTCGAAAAACTTCGTTTCAAAGATTTTCTCTGATGTGTAGACTGACGATAACGGCGCATCAGAGACCAACAATAGTCAGACATCATATTAGTATCCCAGAAACTCCGATAACGTTCTCCATAATGCGTAAATCTTGATGCATACGCTCTCCCTGCTTTTGGTTCATATCTCCTAAATTTTCCGGAAATCTGTCCAGATGACTATGAAGGAAGAGGAGTTTTATGCTCATTTGCACCCCTATTTTTCTAATTGTAAAAGAAGGGCATCTACAAGCGTCTTCTGTTTCTTAGAAAGTTATGCATCACAAAGACGAAAGCTGTCTAAGCCCTTAGTTCTAGCTCAGTCTTAGAATTTCCAAACTGGGTATCTTTCGTAAGTTACCTGATTTGCGGATCATCAAAATACCGACTCTAATCTTTTCCATAGTGAGCTGTGGCAATTTTTGACAAATGTAAGAGAAGCAGTCTCCATCTGTATCTAATGATTTAACAAATTGCTTCACGATGCCCAGTTTTATGTGCAATGGCGGAAGGCTGATTTTGTCATGACTTACTAATGAATTTTGAACTATATTGTTCTTTCTAGGTGTCATATTTTATCTCATGGGTCACTTTCTTCTTACCCAATATTCTTGTTCAGCTCTACGGTCCCAAAGACATATAAAACAGAGAACTTTAGTGTAACCATTTTTAAATCAACACAAATTTGCCACTCATGGTCATTGTATTTTATTTCATCTAAAACTAGCGAGATGTTACAATATTCTTCTTTCAACTTTGTATAGTGGGCAATAGGCACGCCAGCATATTTATTTCCGTTGTGTAACAGAATACATTTTAGGCTATGTTTGGAGCTGTCAATGAATAAACGCCAGTTGTTTGGTTCATATTCTGTCAACCCCATTTTTCTCAATGAGTTTTTAACGTCTATAGGAAATGCAATACAGTATCTGTAGAGAGCAATTTTTTTCTTTCAGCTTTGATACCAACAATTTTGAAGCTTGTTTAGATTGATTTGAATCTCTTACAAGATCATCTTATTCGTTTTGAAAGGCAGGTAAACGCTGCACTGAAAGCTGAACACAACTAGTACTTGGGTACTTTCATTCAGCTCAATGTTTAGTGTTTAAACCGTTTATATTGAGACTACAACAGGAACAGTCATCGGTATGATTTTTTGGTTCTCGCCAAATAGTTGGTGTTTCAAATGTAAAGGCACTTCCTTAACAACTTTTCCATAATCTTAAATATTCCACATACGATTTACAAATACAATCAGGGGCCCAAGACTTCTCATGTTCATCCAAGGCCATCCCAAAATACTGAAAATAGGTATTTTTCACCAACTCAGATGAAGCTTTTGTACATTTGCTGAACACATTATATTCTCCGCATATATAGCAAAAATTATTCAGATTGTTGAAATGACGTCCCTTGGAACTACTCATGTCGGAAAAACTCTAGATACTAATCTAATCACAGTAAAATACGAACGTTATCGATGAAGAAATACGTTTAAATGGTAAGAATCGAAAACAAAGTAACACAAGCCGCACAAAAACGTTTGAGGGTCGATTTGATGAAAATAAGTCATAAGTAAACACTATCGACCATACAATTTGCGGCAAAAGGCAAAAGGTGAATTTTGTAAACTAGTGTATTAACACTAGTTTACAAAAGTGTATTAACTTCAAGTTTACTGCTTTTGAGCTACTCTTAGTTGTGATTTGTAATTCAGTACCTTATCTGATTTCATTTTAATTATAATTCAACATTGTGATTTATAATATTTCAAATGGGCCCGTAAATAAATGAATAGATGAATTAATGAATATTTGGCGATATTCGTTTTGAAATTTCTTGAAGTCCTTTCTGTATACACTTTTGGGCTTGAACCGTATGTTAGTTTGTATACGGCTGATCTGTTATCTTTGTCTATCTGTGACTTGTTCTTCTTTATATGTATACACAAGAAGTTACCAGTCTTATATTCGTACAGACTTATAGGCTACGACAGCATTTTCAGGTGTCACAATACAATTGAGTATTGTGACGCCCGAAGATACTATCGTATAGCGAAACAGATGTCGCAATTTTGTACTTTCGAGTGAAAATCTCACATTGAAGTGTTTTTTTTGAATAAGTGATAATGTATTTTTATCAAGTATCGCGCATTTCTATCATATTCTTTATAGAAAACTGTCTGTAAAAGTTATTTTTTTAAAATGTTTATAGTCGGGAACTGAAAAATAAACGGTCAGATGACAAATCACTCACAGATCGAATGAAGTTGTTTGTTTCAAAGTCATGTATTTCTGTAGCTCCATATCTCAATAAAATTTTATTCTACTGTGTACTATAGATAGAGAATTCTATACTCTATACAGTAATACTGTTAATTTTTTCTGAATTATGATCTTTTGCCTCTCTTCAGCCTATTATCATATGATGTCGTTGAGCGATTTGAGACCAATTTTTTTCCATGAATTGAAATTGAACGAAAGTGCTTCCGAAACTGCCCGAAGTATTAACAAGACATTTGACAATAATATTTTCACAAAATACACTTAATGATTTAATATATACAAACTTTATTTTCGAAAATATCACATCTTTCGCTATCACAGTAGCTTTTTCGTAGTGCATAACATACTGAAACTTAATTTTTTGCTCAAATTTTTATATACCCCACGTAATCACAAGTGAGAAAATACTAACTCAGGTATTTACTAGATCATAATTACCTGAAGCATCTACTCAACTCAACTAGGGTACATCGTCAGTTATGGTCAGCATAGGCATACTATATAAATTCTACTTCAATGATATGTCTATGAAGACTAGGGTAACATCGGTTACCAAATACCAAATCGTTATTTTTTACACCTCGATACGTGTTTCAATCATCAAGTGATCATCTTCAAGAGGAAGATTAAATTATTTCACAGCCCAGCTCCTGATGAAACTATTACTTCAGTTATAGAATTATTGGATGAAAATCTAGTGAACCCAGATATGAAAAAAGAAGTCACTGACCTTCTGTCGTTATATCTCGAACAAAATTATTTTCAATTCAACTACAATATTCATTTCTCTTCAAAAGTTTCAATTATGGGAAGACCCTCGAACCCCTCACTTGCGGAAATTTTCATGTGAAACCTAGAAAAGTCGTTTCTAATACATTCTTTGTTTCAGTATTTTAGTGTTGACATAGATGCGAAAATGGCTATTCGGTATGTTCTACAAGTACTAAGAGAAAATTGGATATTTTTCATGAGGACATTAACAAAACTCTTGAATTTGTCATGCACTGTTTGGAACCTTTTGTGTGGTAATGAATATTACTGGAGTTTTAGCCTCCTGAAGATGATCACCTGGTGATCAAAACACGTGGCGAGGTGTTGAAAATAACGATATTCAGTTCTGAAGTAGAAGCAGACAATTCAAATTCAATTGATTTTTTGGACTTGACAATCAGTAGAATGAGCAACAAACATTAGTTTTCAATTTACCATAAACCTTCCCATACTGATATTACTTACTATTCCTTAGGTTTCTACCCATCCGTATCGACACAAAATAGTATTTTATAACAGCATGATTCATAGATTCGTCAATGTTCCTCTTTCGATAGGTAATTTGAAAAAAGAACCCGATATCATTAGGCAAATTGCAGTAAACAACGGATTTAAAGTTGAATTAATATACAAAATACTTCACAAACTGTCTACGCGAAAGCGATTTGGGACGATTTTCCTGTGGATAAGTTAGATACTCAAAATCAAAATTATAGAGCTCGACATATTCCGGACAAACAACAGAAGAAACGGCTTCATTTTTGAAAAAAAAAACATGACATTAAAATTGCATATAGAATAGGTAATATGTTGGAAAAGTTAGTTGAGGATAATAAAGACAAAATATTCAAATTCGGGAAGTCAGAATTATATATATATTGAATTGTGGAACTTGTTCTGAAGTATAATATATTGGTAAAACCGGCAGAACTCCTAGGAATCGCATCCAGGAACATCATATGAACAATGTGAATGAGAAAGCAAGTTCATATTCAAATCATCTTTCGGGAGAAAATTATATCATATCAAAATTTTACACATGAAAAATGAAGGTTAAAGCTGAATGAAAATATCTGAACCTGAAAATTCAAACATTTTACTGAATGACCAACTGGATTTGAATAGATTACCATTAGTGAACTTGTTTTCTTAGAAACCAATTGTTTTCTTGTCTTCTTAGACATTTTATTATTGATGTAGAATTAATATAATATGCTTTAAGTTATCATAACTGAGGATGTACCTCAGGTATATGAGAGTTGATTAAATTCTCTAGTAATTATGATCTAGTAAATACCTGAGATGGTATGTAATTACGTGGGGTATATGAAAATTTGATAAAAAATTAACTTTCAGTATGTTATTCACTACGAAGAAGCTACTGTGATGGCGAAAGATGTCGTGATATTTTTGAAAATAAAGTTTTGGAAGATCAAATCGTTATGTGTAGTTTCTGAAATTACTATGGATATTCATCAAGTAACGGCCAAGTCGATAAAAAAAATGTCAATAATATTGTCAATTGACGCAGTGTTCGAAGTTTGTGTAGAAATTTCGTTCCGGAGATGAGCCCTAACGTGGTAGACCTACAGTAATCCAGGAAGAGGATTTGAGGACTCTGGTGGAGACTGACGCATCATTAATGGTGCGTGAGATGGAAGGCATCAGTTTTCATTCATGCTGTTTTGGATGATTTCAAACGTATTGGAAATGTCAGAAAGCTCTAAAAGTGAGTGAATTACTATTTGAACGATCAACAAAAATTGCTACGTTCCGAAGTCTGTTCTTCTTTGCTTTTGCACAACCAAAAAAAATCGTTTTTTTTTTCAAATCAGATCGTAACGTGTTATGGTTTGGCCCGTTTGCAGAAAAACTTTCTGCAAACGGGCAGAGTCCCATTGTGGGAGAATTGACGCTCATCCGCATGTTTCACAAATTACCGTCCGAAAATCAAACGAATTAAGTTTTGAAGTTCTGTCTCACTCACCATACTCCCCAGACCTGTAGCCCTCTGACTAGTATCATTCCAAACACTTTGATGAATCTCATCGGCACAATATTCATGAAAGCGGCCTTCATGGACTTCATCGAATCCCAAGCACATAATTGATATGCTGTTCGAACTAATCGACTTGTATTACGTTGACAAAAGTGCACTGATTCAAGTGATGCTTATTTCAATTGAAGTTTTAATTAAACTCGTAAAAACGGACAAAAATTTCGAAGCAACCTAATATAAACAGAAAATAATATGCACATACAGAAATTATCATTTACAATTATTCTGCAGGGAATCGTGTGATCAACTGTCACAGAAACGGGTTACTTCTAGGAATGAATCATATTTTTGTATTAGAAAAGAGTTTTTACTTACGAACTGCCCAAGTAGAGGTCAGGACCCCAAGTGCAACCAAGTAACGAAGCATGATTGTATTTCGCTTGCTACATTTTTGTATTTATAGTTTCTTTCATACTTATTATTTGCTTATCTACAGTTATAAATCATATTGACCGATTTATTTATTGAAGAGCTTTCTGGAATGAATAGGCGATTAAAATCGAATTAATATTTCACTTTCATCGATAACTATCATAAGTTGGAATCGATTTTTGTAGATGTTATGTTCTCGACAATAGTCCTCAATTGTATATCAAAATTGAAAGTATTATATGGCAATAAGGCAGTATAAAACTGTCAATTCTCCAAAATTTCTATATCATATATTGAGTTTTATAACAGTATCACAAATGACTTCGTCATATGAAGAGTCCATTAAAATGCAGCACATATTACGTTGTTTTACAGTAGCCATTTCAAGAGATTAATACTGAACTACTTTGCAAAAAAATTGTAAATCGTTGCAATAATCACTCCCAAGTTTCCTGTATAGTAGTTTTTACTAAATACCTTCGAGAACATAACAACTTTCCTTGAACAGACATCTGTATAAGTTCCTCACACGGAAAGTCAATTTATTCTGTGATCGTCTACCTAACCATAGACTCCTCATAAAAGGTTTGTTCTGGTTCTACGAAATTCAGGTTCTAAGACGTCAGGATCACGCGCAGTTGATATGGAGGGTTCTGGTTTATTAAGGATAAGTTCAGATTGATGAATCCTCTGTTCTGGTTTCGACTGCGAAATTATACTAAACTGTTTTGAACCGTCCCAAATCGTACTTACTTTCGAGGCTGAACTGTTGAGGACTGTTTCCGCTGCTCATGCACATTCATGTGGAATTTTTGTTTGGGGTATCTTCTGAAAATTTTTTTATTTATTTGATTTCAATAATTGATGATTGTGGTTAGATTACGTTTGAACTGACTACAAAGATACGCTACATAACAAAATGGACCTGATCAATAGTATTTTTTCGTCTTCATCTCGTCATATATACGATAGGTGGCACAGTGGTCTCCTAAAAATGCGTTCGGCTTTAACCAAGTGTCCTAGACTATTTCCAACAGTTTGAAATTTTTTGTTTGTACGTATCGTGTCTTGCGCAGTTTCCAAACAGACAGCTTTCAGTATGGTATTTTCGAGTAAAGTAGTAACAGCTGTATTTTGTGAACAGTGCCCTACTTATCATATACGGTTTCCAGGAACTCAATCACTGATTGGTCGCCGTCTAACTCAGAGACTGAGAGTGGTCATATTTGTGAAAGGAAAAAAATGAGCGCCACCTGATTCAAACCAATCAGTAGTTCATGTAAAATATCTAACTCACAAAATAAATCACGATTCAGAGACAATTTATTACGAGCCAGTAAAAAAAAATTAGAAACGTCAATATTATTCGTGACACTTATGTTGATATTTTCGATACCAAACTATGTAACACTTAATTTTCATACCTACGTATAGATCTATATTTCGGCTTTTCAGTAAACTCAAGTATAGATTAAAAAAAGAACACTGTAAATAAATATCAGTCGTTGATTTCTCTTCAAACAGGGCAATTCCCAATTCGATTTTGCTTGAATGATTACGTACTACTTGTGAAAGGAATAAGAAAATCAAAATATACTGGACCTGACTATCGATGTTGGAAACGATACAAACATAAAACTTATCTTTGTGCCACCAATTTCAGGCTAAGTCCCAGGATATGCAGGTGTGCAGATCTTTTCTTTGTGGTATATATAAAAAGCCCTAAACGAAACAGAAAAAAAATTGTAAAATATTACACCGGGAAGCTGCAGTTGTATTTACTCACTTGAGATGTTGTGTAGGGTTTATGTAAAACTTTCGTGTGATCAATCGAACACAAGTGCTGTTCACAGTTTTCCCAAATCCAAAAAACTAAATCATGAAACACGTGTTCGTATTAATAACCAAATGCATGAAAACTCGATGAGAAGCTAGGTAACTATCCCAATAGGAAAATAAATGAAATCAAAATCGCATTCTCACCATGAAACAGAAAACCAGCACTAATCTACGTAGGTACATCAGTCGAAATATTTTACAATCGCTCGCCAATTCCTTACTTAAAAAAGCCTATTTAGTGAAACTATTTGAAAAACAATTCATATTAAATTAGCGAAATGAGCTGTTTAAGCGCCAGTCAGATATATGACCCATTCTGCCATGATTTCAAAGAGAAGTTGGTTGTCTATAAATTTGAATTAGTTGTTACAAAATGAATCAGCTATACTCTTCGAAAAACAGGGTGATTATGCTACGAAAATAGAAAAGATCCTTGTGAGTTTTTGACCCGTAACATATTTTCACAGTTTTACAAAAACGCAACCCGGATATTGGTTAATAAGTGGACTGTAGATTGTGTGTCTTTTATTAAAATGTATAATCAACTTTGTTCAAGATTTCTGGATGAACATATCTAATAGATAAGACGGGTTTTTCGTGACTGTCTTTTATACAAGAAATACTAATATTTCCTCTTGTTTTTGCTATGCTGTATATTACCCTTGGAGTGCAGCCTTGCATGTTTTCTGTTGGCAGGTATAAAGTGCCATAGGCGCACGGTTACTGAGTTTTTAAGCTTAAATAACGTGTTTCGCTTTACAATAGCTTCTTCAGGAACGCTTGGAGAAGCTATCGTATAGCAACACAAGAGTTGCGTTTTTGTGAAAATCTCACATTGAAGTGTGTTTTGAATACGTTATGGATTTTCATCAAGTATGGGCAGATCCCATCACATACGATAGAATATGTCTGTCAGACGTAATCCAATATCGATTGTAACATCAGCCGGAAAAGAAGTTATTTCTGCGCAAGAAGTTCTAAGAGATTTTTTTTAGAATTATATTTGAAATACTGATTTTGGGCGTAAGTATCTCTTCATGGCATAATCAACATACTACTTTGATTTCTACGAAATTGAACTGTGAATTGTAGTTATGTAAGTTATTTGTGGTATCAATACGTTTGGTTTAAATTATTTCGAAAATACTATTAATTTTTCAACAATGATAACAAACGAATAAGACTTCAGAAGGACACATGTTCCCAATAGTGGTTGATAAATACAATTCAGAACCTCTGTTGTGAAATGGATTTATTGAAAACACTTCTTCCTTACCAGAACTCTAACTAAGTGAATATTGACTGGTCGACACAGCGCTTTCTGGTGTTGGATCACAACAAGTTCATCTACATATATACAGTTATTCAAGACCATTGAACGGCTGTGAACTTGAAGTGATGTTAGTTCATATATAATCCTTTTCAAAACTTCAGTATTCGTTTTGTGTAAACAATACCGGTTATCCAATTCGTTGGATTACTTTTGACATAATTTCAATTAGGGATATTGTGAACAAATTCTTGAGGACAAAAATGTCCTTCATATCCTTTCTTGTAGGGTGTACAGAAAGTTTCTAAATATAAGGTAGTATGAATAATGTGTTCGTGATATATAAAATATTCAATAACAAGAATTCCCATCATAATGAGCTAGTATAATCATATGATAAATTATCAATCTTCTAGTTAAAATTTTCCGGTCTGAAAAAATATTTAGATGGAAAAGTGAGAAGTTAAATAAGTAATATGAGATTATGAAATAGAAAATTGAGGATGTTCGAATATAAATGATGATTTGTTCAATTACCAATATTTCTATAACCGAATGTAGTTACGCAAGATCCAAAAATATAATGTTTCGTGAAAATTCATAGTAAACTCAATTCGATCTGGAAAATGCTCGGATATCTGGACCTGAATTCATTTCAGATTATAGTTGCTGTTCATGCAGAGTTCATCGAACAGATGAAGGAACATGAAACAGTTCAGCTCTGGATTTACTAATTCCTGAAGGAAATTTCTCAAAATTTTTTGCTTATCTGAATTGATTCTACTGTTAATAAAACTTCGGGTTTCACAGATGACTGAAAATTTGTCTTTATTCTGAAGATATTTTATCGGAATGTGTTTCATTGACATCTATAGCGCTTTATGTTAGAAGTACCAGATAAACTAAAGTTGCCCCTCATTTTCAACACCAATTTAATACAATCTGGAGTGATTTTTTTTCATTTAGAGAACATCGTTACTGCGAAATAATTTCACAAAACTATTTTGAATGACTAATTTCGTAGAAAATAGCTGTCAGTAACTATATTTGATTGGTTTTAACTATTTATCTTTTTTGCCAATAACATTATTCAGAAAGTATAAAACTAGATTTTTTTCTTGTTAGATTTGCAAGTAAACTCTTTCGTAATGTTATTTTCGCATCCCCTTTCGGAGGTAACAAACTAGGTTTTATGGTGTTTTAAAAAATATACAAAATGACGATTTGATCCAAGAGGTAGGTACTCGACAGAAATCAGAGTTTTAATCATCTGTGCCTTTCATGCAGGTGAATATAATGCGCTCTTTTTTTCAAACTATTCAACAATCATTTATTCTGATATCTGTTGAATACTTAGTTGCTGGTTTTAGCTACGGAGATTGAATTGTATATTCACTTCATTTATGAAAAAATTCACACTCTTGTTCTTTGAAGTTATTGCTATATAACGTTCATTTTATCAATTTTGGTTCCATTTCTGTGAGAATTTAATCATTACTAGCATCACTTGGTTTTTCAGTCATGAAAATCCCAGCAGCTTTTCTTTTTGAAAATTACAAATTAACATGGTTTTTCAACATCAGGTGCTGAGACCGTCAATACCACTGAAAATGCAATGTCATGTGATACAAAAACTATATCATGGAAGTTACTGAATGTTATCAGTTCGGACTCCCATTGTCTACTATGATTTTATTGTGATTCGAAATCAATGAAAGAACAAATAAAATTAGAATGAATAGCTGAAATATCAATATTAACAAACAATGAAACGAACATACAATAAAACGAATGAAATAATCAAGGTACAAAATAAAAATGACCACAGAGTAAAAAAAGGGATCTGAAAAATAAAAATAATAAAAATAAAAATGAGCAAAAAATCAAAAACAATACATTCAAGGAAATTTAAAATCAAGTTACTTCACGACGTTTCGACTGTTAGTATCCGCAATCATTTCCGAGTGATGACTGGATTTTCTCTCCAGAGATGAATATTTATAGGTCATTCGAGCACTTTCTCCTATCCCCTCTTTTCTTTTTTCGCTTCAACAATTCAGCGGGAGTTGACCGATTGGAGGAAGTTATCTTCTTAATTACAGGTTCCGTGTGATGCGTATCTCTACGCTAGCTGGTATGAATGCGTCGTTGCATAACATATAGGGATGAAGCTTCTTTGAACTTACTCTGAAACTAGTTTTCTTCCTGTGGATGATATCAGCATGGGATCACTTGATGTTATGTTGATGAGTCGAAATCGACTCATCGACGGATCTGTTATTCCCAAGTTGTGTCGCTGTGTCGGCAATGCGGATTTTCAATAGCCTCTTAGTTTCACCGATATAGTATTTGTTGCAGTGAAAGAGTATCCGGTATATGTCTGCGTTTAGTGGCCTGGTTTTCATGAGGCTGCCACCGATGCTGTTTCTGGATCTGAAGCAGGTTCTTATGTTTTACTCATTATTTTTATCTTTTCCAACAATCCTCTGACGTGGGGATGTCATTACCCAAAGAATTTTGTGTACATTAACAACTTCGTGAAGTAACTTCGGTTTTCCAGCGCGTACTATCTGAAATTGAAGAAAAGTAGGATTCTTCTTTTTCATTTTGCGGAAGAAATGGATATGGAATCATATTGTGTGATACGTGGCTGTATTCACAATGAACAAAGAAGTCGTACAAAGGATATACTTTAGTTTTGGCTCATATAAAAATACAAAGTTGATGATGTTTTCTAAAAAAAGAAACGTCACAGAAAAATTCTGATTACGTTATCATGTAGTCCTTAAAAAGTGGTCATAGCAGAGTACTATCGACCCCGTATCATTTACCGTTTACGTTACCCCATGCCATTCATTTTTATCTTGGATATACAGTGTGACCCATTTAAAATGGAACC
>WOGN01006496.1:0-12413 GCA_015342105.1 Leptinotarsa texana | reverse complement strand
TGTTTACTTATTTATAGATGCCTGTTGTTGTTAACTTGTCTAACTAATCTTAATTAATTGAAGTATATGGAATTGTTTTGTTTCAAAATATGATGAGCGACTGCTAATTTTTCAGGTCTTCCATTTTTTAAGTGTGCTTAAGAAGTTTAGGTTCAGAATGAACAAAATCTTGACTTTCAGAAAATACAAAAACCAAGATAAATACATCTCAGTTCCACACCACCAATATACGAAGAACTTTGGAAATATATTCAAGGAACTAGGTATGAAGGTGGTTTTCACAACAAGTCACACTACAGAGCTTTTGTGAAGTGCAAAAGACAAAGTAGAGAATTCGGAAAAGTCCGGAATTTACGAAATTTAATGTAAGGTCTGCGATGTAAGTTTTCCATCATATTTTGCAACAAAACCATTTCATAGACTTCAGTTTATTAAGATTAGTCCGACAAGTTAACAACATGCAACTAGATGCCTATGAGAGTGTAGAAATAAGTAAACATAATGATATTATGAATAACGATGACGGACCAATACCAAAAGTATGCTATTTGATATTGGTAAAATAATATTGGATTTACTAATCACCACATAAGGACACATTGTAAAAATAAATTTATATAGGCAAAATTGTGAAATTACTTTTTCATATAACTGAAAATTGTTTTATATATAGCTAGCTATAACATTTAAACATTACATAAGGATATATTTCAAAATAATAGATAAGGCAAATTATAAAATTAATTTAGGTATGGTGTACCTGTATGTGTGGTATACCTGTATGGTTTACCTGTGTACCATAAATAGCGTTAGCTTAGGGAAGTTTTCCATTCCAATATTCCTCTTGAAGATGATCACTTGGTGATCGAAACACGTGTCGAGGTGATGAAAATAACGATTTGGTGTTGGGAAAAAACTCTAGTAATATTCATTACTACACCGAAGGTTCCAAACAGTGAATTATAACAAAATGCATTTGTTTCTTGATTTTGAAGTATATATAATCGTAAATCTCTTCTACCTTCACACATTTTATGAGGAATTATTGTTGTTCTAGAAGAAATAATAGTCAATTCTACTCAAATCTAGAGTTCACTAAGTATTTCATGTTTTAATTTATGCAGTATATGAAATATATTCATTTGTATCTAATAAATATTGGAAAATCACAATATTGTTATTTAAAAAGGATAATTTTCAGGAGACATAATTCACATTATATTGTAGATTCACCAAATATGTGAATCATAATATCATCGCATATTCGAATGAACAACATGGAAGTATTTTTCAAAACTACTAGTATATAAAGACAAGTCAGTAGCCTGAAATCGGAGTGAATACGTCATAATAATATATACAATTGTGTAGACTTGAAATGTTTATTGGAAAATACAATTTTGTGTGATTTTTGTTATATATCCAGGTTTTATCTAAAAAAGTCGTCTGTGGCTGATCTACACATCCTTGTGTAGATGTGTAGATGTACAGTATTTGTTAACTTGATTGTTTTCTTCCATACTTCAGAAATTAGACACATTTGTTATTCAAAAATGAAGAAATGAAGAAAAAAATGTTTTGGAAAACAGACAAAGAATTTATTAACATTGACAGAAATTGTACTACCAGTGGATTTCTAGATAACTATTAGAATGTGAGTGAGCAAAGTATTGCATTAGAAGTGGAAAAGATTCAGGTGGAATGATTCAGACTCATAATGCAATTGGCAGGTACACGATATAAATAAATATCAGCATATCCATCATGACATTTTTCTGAAGAGTTTATAAAAAGGAAAAGCTTCAAATGCTGGTGTTGCATGCATGTGAAATGAACTGAATTATATGTACGTTGTGATGGAAGTTTTGAATGTGGTGAACATCATCATATTAATCTGTAAAAAAAATCTGTTTAGAATCTGTTTTTCCGTTAACCAGCTGTCGCATCCCTACAAACGACAACCTTCAAAAGTCGAAACTTGTGCGAGCTAAGGGTTAACGAGGTCTTACCTTTTAACGTGTGATTCCTAACACATATTATAACACATAATATAACAAGTATTTATGAAGCGAAAAAAATTTAACATACAAATGTCATTAACTTACATGATCGCTTTTCCAATCATATATTTACATTATAGAGAACCTTGTAATGATGATAACTGATGAAGAATATTTGGAAAATAAACGAATCTACGACCTACTTACTACGAAGTAATTGCTAAACGACGTACATCACATACCTTTATATCAGGTGTGAGAATTTCATTAATTTGACAATGTTTGAATCTTTTTATTATTTTTCTACTAGCTAGCTAACTAGTGCCCCGAGAATAGGACCGGTCACTATGTTGAATTCAATGCCGGATCAAGCCCTGATTTCTTCGCCGATATTGTATAGTCATATTTTCAAATTGAAAATGAGATGTATTATAATTTTCAGGTTCATATTCGAAACATTCATTCATTGTCCATTTTGTAATCAATATCTTCATCATTTTAATTTTCATCTGATCCATACTTTGCTTTGACGACGTCCATCTCTTGAAAATAAGGTCGAATGATTGAAAATTATATATTATATAATGATGGAAAGAGGAACGAAAATTGTTATGTTTTTTTACCACTTATTGTTCAAGTTTGAAAATGTCCATATAGGACGAAACTGCAGTAACGATAGTTACAAATAAAATTGGTAAAAAACATAGAAATTTTCATTTCTCTTTTCATCATGATCTCTTACCACGTAGTAACGGCTACATCCATCAATTTATTATATAATGAATTATTATTATCAGATCCACCCCTTTTTTCCAAAAATTATTCAACTTCAAGAAAGGTAATTTTGAGCTCTCTAATTTTCCATCTTTGTCAAAAATAATTTAGAAAAGTTCTGTTGGAAGCCACTAAGTGTTAAATGAACTCTTAATAAAGATGTGCAGATCATACTTAATGGTTTCTTTCAGACACAAATTGAAAAAAACCACATCGAAACAGCCAATTACCAAAATCTCGCTATTGATCTGAAAATTCAACATAAATTTATACAGAAAAAGAAACATAGGAGTAATTTTTTGAATATGAAGATCAACTCCACATTTGCTAACAATCTTTTGGCATAGTGTCACGAGATCATTAGTATACGTTTGTTGAAATTTGAAATAGAAGTCATTCTTAAGAAATACTTGAAAATAATTAGATTTTGGAGTTTGAAAAATTTTATTAATTACCAAATTGAATTAAATGCTTGGTTGTGAAACAGCCAAGATAAAAATAAAGACCATTTATTATTATTTTAATCATTATTGATGTGAAAATCTGAATGTATTTTATAAGTCGTCCATACAACAGGTTTTTAATTTTTTATATTATTTAAATTTTCGATTACTTTGTAAGTGATTCAAATTTTCATAATATTGTTTGGGTAGAATTCCGCTACCAGGAATACAGGATAACGTCTCAGCCAATCAAAGTACTCTGCCAAACTGTCAGCCGATGAGGGCAATTACTCAATGGTGAATTTTGAATTGTATATCAATAAGACTCTTCTCAGAGTCTGAAAATATTTTTTGTAAAGTTTATCAACAAATTCAAATTAATGTTTTTTATAGGAATCATTTTGAGCACTCAGTTAGATCATCTGACTGCTATTCGATTAAGTATCAACCATCCATGAAAATCAAATTTCAGAAAGACTCAGTATCTGAAACTTGAAATTCACCTCCAATTCACTCAAAAATTAGTGAGTTGCGGGTGAATTATGCTTTACAGTCGTATTTCCAAAATAAATTATGTAAGAAATGAAAATAATGTTTATCATAGACTACTTGCTATATCAAAATAACTTTCCACATGATATTATTTTTTGAGCAGAGAACAGTTTCCGTGAGTTCTTTGCGTGATTTATTTTGAAATGAATATTGAAAAGTTTGAAGAAAGCAAATGATTTCATTTTCACTGAGTAGAAAAGGTAGATAAAGTTGAAACTGTTTGATACAATTGAAAGAAATGATTTAATGTATGCAATGTATGAGTGACATAAAGCGCTCAGATTAACTTAAGACGTATTTCTGATATCGAGTTATAATGTTGAAAAAAAATACATACAGCGCTTCTATTCAAAAAATCATTTAGCTTCATCCCAAAGAGTGTAAGAAGTATAAGAAGTTTCAAATTATGAACGGGTTTCTATAACACTGAGGCTATCACTCAAAACTTGGATCAGCTCATAATGACTGATAGATACAAACGGAATCAGTTTTAATCATTATAGATTGTGGAATGATAGCTTGTTATTTTTCTTATATATAAAAAAACTGACGATCAGACTCGGTAAGGAACAGGTAGGTAAGGAAATGTCACCTCAGCTTGTTCATAACAAAGCTGCATGTTTTTACACGTGTTTTTGAAAATATAAGGTTGTTTCTTCAGAACATTTCAGAAGAACTCAAAATTCACGAACTTAGGCAGTGTATTACAGCCTGTTCCTGACCTCCCCCATCATTATGATGTAATTAATGGTATTGGGAAACGTCACTGAGTAATGAGCAAGTTCATTTGAACGAAATGGCCTTCAACGACGTCACAAGAGTTTCAGTTAAAACTTTGAAGATGAAGTTCAACCTTGAAATTCCACCCATCACAGAAGTGAGAGTTTGGGGGTCATAAGGTCATAAAATAACAACACTATTCTGAAAGTTAATATTCAATGTATTTTTTTGAAGAGGTTCATTAAATTCATATTGCATGACAATTTGCACATACCGAATAATCATAACAAAAAACATATTTTGATTTTTTTTTTCGTTTTCCCTCAGATTCAATAAAGAAAAAAATATCCTAATGTGTAGATGAGTTTTCAATTTGATCTCTTCATAAATAGTTTTGCTGAAGTATTTTTTCAATATGTCACAATTATTTATTGTCAATATAAAGAAATTTCATGATATCAAGAAATGTCATGATAATGCTCTCATTTTTTATCCGAAGTCCAGTAATGAAACTGCTCTGCTTAATGTTCAACAAAATACAATTCACAAATAAATATTCTATATTATAAACACTTTTCAAAGCGAATGTATCTAACATAGTTGACAGTTCTACTGAAATTTCATACATGAAGATAACACACATTATGAAGAGGTAGAAATCTGCTAACCGAATGAGGATAAATAAAAAAAATAATCAAAAAATGAAATTGAATTTGAAGTGAGAATGTAGGGTTCAGTCTACGCATAATCAACGCAATATTCCGATGTAATTTTTTGTTTTTTCTCACTTGATTGTTGAAAGAAATTTTGTATTTTTGTTTTCTCCATTTGAAATTTCTTTTCATTTTTAAGAAATGATAACTATTTTACTATGAATGATTGCAATTTTTTTTTATTTTTTCATCAAAATATTCTTAAAAATATTGTATCTTTTCAATAACACTTCCAAAATACAAATCATGAAATTATAGAGCTACAATAAAAAATAATGGTTATTCAAGGGCAACTTCATTATTTCCAGTGGCGCATTTGTTTTTTCAGCTGCAGAAAAACTTGAAGCATCACACTATCTGAAGATCTTGATCTGCCTTGATCTTGATCTGGGTGTCTCCAGAGGCTTCAATGAATTCAATATATGGCCAGAACACTTCGTGTCACGACTATTGTCAAACTATGACTTTGGTCAATGACTATCGTCATTGAGCAAAGCGTAATAATGACCAAATTCAACGCCAGAACCACAGTAAACAATGACTGCATGAATATTATGATGATGGTTCGCTAGATTGAAGTGTTCATCTATTTAGAATCTTCGTACGAGTTTGGTGCTTCCGTCAGAGGTTGAGTCATGTTTGAATAGCATCATTGTTATTATTAGATTGACTGGTGCCTTAGCTATACTTGTTTCCTTATAACAGTTCGTTAATCAGACGCATGTTTGGCAATACAATAATTACTTTTTGGGAAAGAAAGTTTTTGGCTTTCTACTACTCCATCTACTACTTTCTTTCCCAAAAATTAATCACTCCTAAAAAATATAACCCCTTCAATTCACAATAATCACATGTCAGAAGTTGCATTTTCAAATTATTCAACAATAAGTTATGCACGGACTGGTTCTAAGTCATATTAGGAAACACTATACAGTTGAAGTTACAAAATTTCACATTCATTTTTGCTACCTCTTGAACATTTACTACAAAGTAAACAAGTGAGGAAGTTTTCAGCAAAAGATTTACAAACACAAGACTGTACAGAATCATTCAATCCAGAGTGGCCAGGAGTATCAATTCTGCTTTTCGGAAAAATCCTCTTGTTATCCTAACGAGTATCTAGTGGACTTCAAAGACTCCAGGAAATCGGTTGGAGGGAAAGATGATACATTCTTACAAAACTGCAGCTGCATAAACAGGTGTTTGAGTTTGGTGAATAAGTAAGGAACATTCTCGTTCATCATTGAAACCTCGTTCTTGAAAGTCATGAACAACACTTGTAGAATGTTTTTTTGTAGCATGTGTTTTCTAAATTATCTAATCCAATTTTCATCTAAAGGTTTTCAGGACAACTCTCTACTTTTACGTAAGAAAGAACATATTTCACAAAATCTGCATAAGAACCATTTCTCAAGCAGCGATCGATTTTTCCAAGTGATGAAGGGTCTCGTAGAGGGATCGATTCGATTCTCGCTTCATGAAGCTCTTCCACTGAAAGGGAACCAGAACCACAAGGACTGCAACTCATATTTGGTGGGCAAGAATGACCTAGGTTCATTGAACGCACTGAAAAAAAGAAGGTGGATCAATCACTTGCGAAATAATCTTGATAGGAGACTGATGAATATTCACATATCTCGGCTTGTTTCGAAGAGATTTTAATTCCGTACTGAAATTATATTATATACCTCTGAAATATTTCCCGTAATTATATTGCGTTTCCAGTATTGAAATGAAGATGATTTAATTAATAAAATTCGTCTAGTTCTGCTCCTCTGATTATTTGATGTACCTTGCCCCATGTAACAGAAATATTCAAAGATATGAATGAATAAAAATTAAAATATTTTCGCAATATAGTCCCAAAAGTTATTTTAAAATATCTGAGATGATATTGGAACTAGAGACGGTCCTGAACATTTTTGCACATTTTGGGTAAAGCCGATCCTCAGATCTACACTTCAGCTTAGTTCAATGAATGATACCCTGAAGGAATTTGATTTTCAATCATCGGAAATCACCGACTTTATGTTGATGATGTACACTACCTTGCACTGACGAGTGGACAAACAGCCCGAAATCGGTCTGCAAGTGTGTTTCAATAATTGAAAATGTATTGCGACAGTTGTATCGCTAACATCATAAAATATGCAGGAGTAACTTCAGTGAAGAATTTCGCACTGACCCCTGTCGGATAGAATCCAACTCCCTTCGTAGTATTAGGCAGGGGAGTAGTTGTTTTCTGAAAGGTGTCAGTCCATTAACCTACAGTGTAGGGAGTTGAAACTGGCCCGAACGAATTGTTCGTTTACTTTATTTGAGTAGCAAAAATACTTCGTCACGTATAAAAAGCATATTTTTCTCTGAATTCGCATTATTTAATTGCCTCTTCTCACATGTTTCATATCAACTGTTTACTTTTTGAAATCAAATACTAGTCTCAATTTGGATGCAGTAAATGCTTCATCAGGCAATGAAGATGTTTTTTCTGTTGTAACGTGTGTGCTCACTTTTGATTGGAAGTCTTCAATTCCTTCGTCTTGATGTTTGTTGGTTCACACATCGTTTGATCGGGCTGAGCAATTCTGGTTGTTGTTTCCCATTTGAAACGATATTCACTACAGATTGTAGGTTGGGTGCCACTGTTTGCGGTACAGATATATATTTTATAATCGCTTCATATTCACAGAGCAATCCTTTCGATTCTTCATGTAATTGTTTCTCAACTATTGTTAATGACGGCCACATATTTGCTGATATATTGGAAATACATTCATCAGCCAATCGCTTCTTTACGATTGTAGCTACAGCCGCATCAATTTTTCTGGTATAACTTTCACTTACGATTTTCTCTGATGATACTAGATACACCGACATATTTAGGTAAAGTTCTCACGACTACTCAATTGGTTTGAAGAAAAAATACAAGATGAATGAGTTACCCCAAGTATATTGCTGATTTAAATAGGATTGTCCACACCCTGCATGAACGGTAGGTATATCCCATTCCATTATTTGTCCTAATTTTGATTTTTGTATAGATGAAAATAAAAAATATACATCAATTGTTCACAAATATTGTTGGAAATTAATAAAACAATATGATTGACAATTCTCACCAATTTTCAAGCTAACAACAAAATTGAAAGACAGTGAAAAACTTTATATTCATGATATGGCAAAACTGATTACATTTTTTTTCGTTTTTCTTGATATCAACCAAGATTTAAAGCCCAGATGGATAGCGAGGGATGGATTTACTACCGAATGAGAACTGACTTTTCTATATTCACTTTGGTCGGTCAATTGCGGCTCAACTATTTTAGGATGTTGAATTATTTGGTGAGGATATTTGAAAACGTGATTTGTCTTTACCTGTTCACATATAATAACAATTCTATCTTTATTGAGTTTACTGGAAGAAAACAAATATCAATAGTCCAGCTGAGGAGATGTACGTATTTTGCTATTATGCTCGTTGATTAGGCTATGGGTTAGGCTTTTGAGAGAAGCATATTCAATACTTAATAATAATAATAATAATAAATGTCTTTATTATTTTCAAATAATATACATATAGATTTTTAACATTGTATGTAAAAATAAAAACATTTCTGAAAATAAAGGGCGAAGTTCATTTTCTGCAGAAAACGATAGTTTTACTACAAAAATGTTCTTCCACTTAACCTGGGTTCAACTGAGATATAATTAAGTCATCTAATAGTTTGTATACCGATAGATTGTCTATTTCATCTCATTTCACATCCTAACATCTGATCAGAAGATCTATATTGTGTAATGGTTGAACGAGAAATAAACGGAATTATAATATTTCAATGCAGTCAAAGAAACGAACATCTGATATATGAGAGCAGATTAAACCTGAACGTTTTCAGACTTATTAATAATAATTCAATATTCTATTTATGTATTCCTTCAAATACCTAGGCTGATTAGCTCATCTACATAGATATAACATTATTGAAATATATAATTTCAATTCAATACTGTTACATAATAATAATAACAATTACAATACAATGTATTCATAACCACAACTGTCAATATACAAGAACCACAGGGAGAAATTAAACAGAAATATCAAATTAATTATTCAATATCAATTGACGAAAACTGTGAGATGAAGTCCAGCCCAATGATGTTAAAACACCAATTTGATGAGTCAATGGCTATAAGCATGAATCAAAATTTCTATGGGTGAAAGTAATATATGATCAATGAATAAATACTGAATAAACTTTTTTTTTGATCGGTATTCATTTTAACAACTTTCCTAGTAGATTCATGTTGGTTTACCAGTAAGTGAAAAAGAATGTTTGAAATATTTACTTCTGGATAACTTCTCAAGACATCATCTATATGATATTATTTTTGTATATCATTCTCACTGTTTTTGTAAAATTTCTACGTCTTCTTCTTTGAGGGTGAAATAATCATGAAATTATGTTTGCGTATGAGGAATTTCAGAACAGATGAAAAATGAAACTAGAAGTAGTTTGTGAATGCCATTTCTGAGGCTTATCTGAGTATTGTGTGAATAACGCTTCTGTTTCACTAAGTTTTAACGAATCCTTCAAAATTATCTCAAGGTCGGTTATTATCTACTCCAGGCTATCCATGTTAGAGATGCGTGTTGTCCAGGCTGTAGAGTGGTGAACGCTGAGTGTGGTCCAGTGGCTAATCCAGAGGAACGGTATCGACCTATAAGGTGAAAACATAATGAACTTCAGAATGATGTGTTGCGGATCCCTTCAAATAATACATTTAGAGAGAAAGGACAAGTCAAGGTCATGGTCATAGACGGAGAGTCGAAAGAGGTTGAATTTAGCATATAACCTTGAGCCTATTGGAATGCCCACAACCCTCTCAAAGTTGACGAAACGCTATTGTCTGGGTCCATAAAGTCAATCATAGAACGATTCAAAATGATTTTGTGATCATAAAAGACAACAACTTCGGAGTCGCGTCTTGTAGGTGTTCCACAAGTTGTATTTTTTTCAAATGCATGATCAAACTGAATTTACTCATTCATCATCATAATAAGCTTTTATTCATCTGAGTAAGTTACATTCGATATCATGAGAAAACCATAATTTTTTTTCTTTAAACTTTGAATTATCAAGGTATACTTTTTGTCAATCACTATTCAATATTACTTGACTTTTATCCCAACACCAAATCATAAATTTTAACACCTTGACATATGTTTCGATTAGCAAGTGATCATCTTCAAGAGGAGTAGTTTATTCTTTCTGTTTACCGTATCTAGGAAAGAAATAATATAGGTGAACATAATAATCAATATTTAAAATTTTTGTTGGTGAGTTGCAATAAATGAAAGTTGAAATACCTTTCTAGAATTTTTGCCTTGACTGATTTCTCCAATCTTCGAAGCAGTTCTAATATGCACTTTTTGGTATGTCTTTGAACTCTCAGCGATTCGGTTTTTATCTACTCAATTATCGCAAACGCTGTCTTTTCATGTCACTAGTTATGACCCTTTCATGTGAATTCAAATCACCGTTGTCATAATCCAAAAATTCCTGAGCGACGGTCATGCGAAGGTTTTTTAGTCAAAAATCAGCAATTTAGGAAAGAACTCGGCTGCCTTAAGCTTCATACCCAAAATTTACAAAAAAAATTGCATGGTAGAAGCCAACCGATAATCCGACACCCTGAGCAAACTATCTGATGGCGATTCAATGATTCTCCATTTCAATTTTCTTCACTCTCGCGACATTTCCGTCGGTTGATGATGTGTGGGCTGTTTAAGGCGAACGTCGTCATTCACATTTTCTCGACATTTTGGGAAACATTTTTCCGACTCAGTGACAGCTACTGACAGCATTTAAATTGTTATTTGGCACCAAATTCTATGTTTTTCATTAAATTTCATGCAAATTCTTCAATACATTATTTTCTATAGCGGAAAATCCTCGAACACGCAAAAAACTCCTAACTTTCCTCCCTCTCACCAACAAAATCAACATGCTCCACAGCTGAAACTATGTTCATAGTTCGTATGTTCATAGTTTCAAACTATGAACATATGTTCATAGTACCAACAAAAAAAAAACAATCGCTGATAATAAGTACGTAGCCAACGAAATTTTAACATTCACCTTATTTTTTGAACCAATAATATGTGGTAGCGAGTTTTTCAAGTACAAATATAAGTGTAGGAGAGTTGAAGCGCCAAAATGAAGATGAAACTTCATAAACTTCTACAAAATATGATGAAGATGTATGATTTCACGCTGAGAATACTTGGAAAATAAGCCTTTCTCATCTGAGTATGAAATTATCCTTACCTGCTACATCACACATATTGAACGAACTTGAAAAAATTGTAGATATCAAACATAGAACACGCTCGTTACTTCATCTGACAAATGATTCATATACTGCCAATATAGCTGTGGATGGTGTCTTATTCACTGCTGATGTATTTTGCGAAGAATAAATTGATTCTTCGAAACATGTCTTGCATGTTCTGGACTTATGTTCTAAGTAGATGGGTGAAATTACCACAGACAACCAGTTTTCTTGAAAGGAATAATGGCTTCATCGTTAGATAGTGTTACGATATTTACTTGGGGTTCCTTTTTAAAACAACAACACTAATAATAGTTAGACAACTTTTTTTCACTTAATACACAACTAGAATACTCGCTTGCTTTAGACTTCGATCACTCTCCTACTAATCTTACTCTCTGACTAATAATAATCCGCCGAAGGAACTGGCTCTTTTTATAGTAAGATCGATGTATCGAGAATTTCTAGATACATCGACGTTGGAATTCTTTTCGATACTTTTCTAGTTGATCTCCTAGGGAGACAACGTGCGAGTTACAGTTCGATAACCTCTTACATCAGCAGGATATTGCTTGATGACCCGAAGACGACGTCAATTATTTTGCTGATATCTGCAAAGTCGGCAATAATTTAAATATAAATAGGTGTAATCGATTTGTATTAGTCAGTACTTATATTTCATAGTTATTAGTTGTTACTCTGTTCGAATAAAAAGTTTTTAAAAACCCTTTTGTGTGAATGAGAAATACAATTGGCGCAGTCGTTAGGATAGTGGAAGAGTCCTTAGAAGATCCTCGTCGTTCTCAAACGTTTATCCACTATTCTCTCGAATCAAGTTCCACTGAGAAGCAAGTACTCCAGGAAGAATTCCGGCC
>WOGN01006495.1:0-12414 GCA_015342105.1 Leptinotarsa texana | reverse complement strand
AAGGTAAATTCGTTCTAGCTTCCAGGTCCCCATCTTCGGATAGATTCCTCTGTATGATTTGGAGTGCTTTTTCGACTGATTAGTTGATCTTCCTGTGCGACTTCAATTGCCCCTAGTAGCACTACGAAATAGTTTGAATTCCTCACAAAAGACGACGTTTTTCCTTGTAATGGTTGTGCTATGTGGAGTAAAAATCTGGACGTCTTTTTCTTTGTTTAATGTTATTGTTATTTTCAGCTATTCATTCCCAATTCTTTTTTTTATTAGTTCTTTCAGGAATTTCAAGCCATTCTATATAGTATCAGACAATGGGAATCCGAACTAATGAGATTTTCACATATAGTTAGTGGGCATCATACTTGAAGATGGGCTATAAATCAAAACATCTGAAGGAACAATTCTTTCAGGTCAGGAAAACAAGTACCTACTTCCCTGGCTAATACCACGAAGAGCGTTGTAATATATCCGATGGGTGTCAGTGCAGGATTCTACACTGAAATTATTCCTGTACATGCTGTTGGCGATATAACTACCGCAATAGATTTTCAATTATTAGAACACACTTGCAGACCTGTTTCGGGTCGTTAGGCCACTCATCAGTGCAAGGTAGTGTCTATCATCAACATATAATTCCAATAATTAAAAATCGAATTCCTTCAGAGTTTTATTCCTCGAACTAGGCTGAAACGGACAACAAACAACAGGTTTGTTATCGTCCCATCTGCCTGTTAACGAAGTAACCAACCGCATATCCAAAATTTGCCGAATTCCTCGTAAAAGGAAAGAAAAATTTTCACATTTAGTTAGTTGTTCCTTTAGATTATTTGATTTATAGCGATTTTTCACTGTCACTGACTATATGTTGAAATGTTTGCTTTATTGTTTTCCATGGAGGTTTCCCACTTGTTTCGTGTAAGAATGAAGATGTAGAAAACCAAAACATTCACTAAAAATCATTATATCTTAAAAGTATACCTCTTTCAACTTTGTATTCATCGTCAGGTGAGGATAAAGTTATTCCAATTCTACCTACCTTCGAAAAATTATTTTATTCATTCAGGGGACGTGAGTGAAATTAATTTCAACCCAGTTGAAAGAGAGATTCAGCTGAGTTTTGCCACATGAAGAAATGCCTTGTCTCAAGGTAAATAAATAAATCATCCGAACGGGCCTTTAACTAACAACTACCTCGGGACACTTAATTTGAACCACACTGAATACGTATCATTTCAAGTAATCTACGATAAAACATTTGAAACTTCAAAAGATAACATTAGATCAGAGTGTGTTTGTGATGATTAACAACAAATTGAAATGTTTGGTTATGTCGTATGTGACTCATATTCGCGAGTGAATAGTGAAATAATTTTGAATTATTTGTTTAGGACTGTTTCAGAAAAACATCAGGTATGTGGATTGAAAAATATTTTTTCTTTAATTACATTTGATTTATGTTGATAAATGTGATATATATGGAGAAAACATTTGTAGAAATTGAGACTTTCGTTGTTTTGAACTATCAATAGATTCGGAAGTAAATATTTATAGAATCAAAATAAATATTTGAGAAGTTGTGAATTGTGAAATGGGATAGAAATGATAACGAAAAATATATGACTGATCATAGTGCAAAGATCAAGGACGGAATGCGACATTCACTCAGGGCTTTGGATAAACCAACACTTTTTACTGACTGTCATGAAAAAAAGGATTATCTGGGAACAAGAAAAGGAAAAGTGGATTATTTGTCTTATCAGAGTTCATTTTACATATTCAAAATATTACAACAATGGATTGAAAACTAACACTATATGAAACAGAGAAAACATATGTCTGATTGAGTTTGTCAAAACGGTTTGAACGATAGTCGATTGAAAACTTTTCATTTAAGGTACATGGTACAATTTTAATATAGAAATCAGAATAAATTCATTCACGAAAATAATAATTTTGTTGTAAAGAGTGGGAAGCTCTGAATTTTATTTTTATAATGGCTCCAATTTGCATTTATAACAATGGATATTTAGCACCCCTCGTTTTTTTACAACAAAATTATTTTTTGTGAATAGATACATTCTGATTTCATACTTATTGAAAGGTATCAGCGACAGGACTTATTATCGATGTTGAATGCAATCATAAATTAGTTTCGAATTATTTTTAGTTTTTGTTGCTGTTGCTGTTGTTATTATTTTTTATTGATTATAAACGTTTATACATTTTCCACTTTTTCACCATCAACAATGGTGTTCCCCAGGGATCCATAATTTCTCCAACCATCTTTTTATTGTATATCAACGACTCATTGGCAAAAACCAAAATTCCAATATATTTCTCTGCTGACGACAGCACACTTGTCTCGTCATTCTATTTGTAATCCAGGACATCGGCTGCGGAGACACATCTTCAGCGGCAACAGGAGGTTGCATATCTTGATGATTGTGGTGAAAGTAGCCAGGTTCAATTCAATGCCACAAAAACCTAGGCATCGGCTTTCTCCATGAAGATAAATGTCTCCGAACCGGATATAATAATGTCAGGTCAGATAATTCTGCTTCGATAAGCTTTTTGGAGGTCAAAGGGGACACCAATATGTCTTGGAACAATTATGTCGCAGAAATTGCAAAGGCTGCTTCTCAAAAGCTCTAGATACTGCTCCGAACCAAAAAACTTCACACAACTCAGCAACTTTTGATGCTTTGTAAAGCTCATATCAGACCTTACTTGGGGTATTGCTCTCATGTATGAAGCTCTGCCCACAAACATACCCTCAAGTTGCTGGATTTCATCCAGAAAGGAGCCATCTACCTGATTGAAGACGCGAACATCACGTGCAACCTTGATAGCCTGGTTGTAGATTGATACTTTCACGGGAGGTTTTCAAGTGGCTTAGCTCATTTGATTCCATGAAGAGTGGTACATATCATGGATATTTAAGATAAACAAACTTACGCTACATTATCTGCATGTAACTTCAACGGTATAGGCAGCGCACGCCAAGATATTTCTCAGGAAGCAACAATTTTTCCGACTTACTCAATAACTCAATACTTACCGTTAAGTATATTATGACTCAAACTACATAAAACCTCTCCAAATTTCAGCCTTTAGGTTATTTCGATGTACAAGCTGCATTTATGTAAAATTTCATCTAAATCCGTTCAGTCGTTTAGGCGGGAAAGAGCCACAAACATACATACATACATACATACATACATACATTCATCCATAAGGTGTGCTTATTATACATCAAAAGACAAATAGAAGGTTATTGGACGATATAAAAGCTTGTCTACATGTACGTTATGCGCTCTAATCCAGTACTAAATATTTTTTCCCAATAATTTCGGAATATCCCATTTTATTGAAGAAATATTAAAATATGTATTCTCGCGCCGCTGTTCTAGGGGCGTGGCTACTACTGCAAACTTTCTCTGATTATTCTATCGCGCCTGAATTCACTCAACTAGCGATGATCTGATGTTGATAATTCAGCTAACTAGTGGCGTTTGTATAAATTGAATTTTGCAAAATATGATCTCATAATTTTTTTTTTTTGAAAACTGAGTGTCTTATTGTAAGTTACATAGGGATTATAAGGTTCGGACGAAGACATATTATCTTGTGCAAAAGTTCAATAAAACTCCCTCAAACAAGACATTTCACACAATAATATTTGTAAAATTGTGTGATTTTCTCAAAAAATCTATTCGTCCAAACCTTCCATGCCCTTTTCTGAATATAATGAAATGAGCAGAAATCCTTTGAACATATCTGTCATTACACATTTTGATGAAGTGTACGTGTCTGTAGGCATATTCGGCAAAACCGGGCCTCTCACTCTTAATATAGATAGATTAGTATTCACGTTAGAGTTTGGATTCATGGTCTAAACCTTCTTATTTTCAGTCTCTTTTATCTGTTCATTGTATTTGTGAGTTTTATTTGATTTACATATTTTGAGTCATCTCAGTAGATCTAATCACTATCATAATCATAATATCAAATTCAACCTTGTTATTTCTGGCAGAATCATATTTGAATGCCTGATTTCATCAGTTCAATTTGATCAGGACAGTGACATAAATGTTTTGAATGATGCATAACTAGGCCCTGAGAGTCACGTATAATTCAAGAATGATGACACCTGGAGAAGAAGCGTTTTATCGCTGTGAAACTCTTTTGGTGGACTGGCCTAAATGTTTTCCATTTTTCCATCAATTTGAAAGAAATGGTCAAAAAGAAATATGGAGTCACCAAAACCACTAACAAAAACGACTTTCAATTTTTCATTCTCCGAAAAATGCTAGCAAATATAATGAGGTATATATTGTGGGAATCCCCCATAGAGGAACTCAGCTATGGCGTTAAAGCGATAGTAGTGAATGAGAATTGCAGACTCGTATAATTCCCACACAGTAACCATATATGTGTTTTCATTCAAGTCGTCCATTGTGATATATTGGGCATTCGCACAAAACCAATACTCAACAAATCCTCCCGAATCGGACTGACAGTTTGAGAGGATCAGCCGTTGAATCCTCTTCAATTCTCCATTTAAAAATAGGTCTCTTTGGGACAATTTCAGTCGATATTCACAAAACGAAAGCATATCAACGCGCATGAAAAATTCCGAGGCGTCTGAAATTTTTGTTAGAATTATTGAAAATTGATAACCAACAAAATTGTGGAATACTGTACAACGATAATCACCCACTCACTTTATAATCATTAGATTTGTAAGATATTACTTGTTTTCGTGTATGTTATAGTCAGCTGTCATTGGTAAATCAAAAATGCTTTTGAAACTAACAATAGAATAGCCAATTTTGATTATATCCAACTGTCCAATGCCCTTCCTGGTATCAGCTAGGCGAGTAGTTGTTTTTTGTTCGAGGTATGATACTCTGTAAACATTTAATTTTCATTTATGAGAAATCATCAACTTCGTGCCGATAAAGTACACTACCTTGCACTGATGAGAGGCCAAACAGCATGTGTGCATGTTCCAGTAATTCAAAATCGATGAGGGCAGTTGTATCGCCAAAAGCATTTGCAGGAATCTCTGCTGTGAAGAAGTACCACCTGTCGGATATAATCCAACGCCCTTCATGGTATTAGCCAGGGAAGTAGTTGTTTTTTGATAGGTGTCAGTCCATAAACTTACTGTCTAGGTAAGGGGCTATTGACCTGAACGAATTGTTCCTGCGCATTAGTCACTTTGGATAAAGCAGAAGTGAATGAAAAGTTGCATCAGTAATTACAGAAGCAAAAAATATTTATATACAGGGTATTTCCTAACTAGGGTGCGAAACTTCAGAAGGTGATTCGTTAGGTTGTTTTTGGAAAAGTTCCTATGAACATATGTCCTGAAGCGGGGTATTTATAAAAGTTCCTATGAACATATGTCCTGGAGGAGGGTATTTATAAATTATCATAAGTATCCTCACACCGATTGGGTTATTTGAAGTAATAAGACGCTTTAGTCCGATCTAGATTAGAATTTTCAGGACCAGTGGCGTCTCAGTGAGCACCAGAGCCAGCAATATTGCGGGAAAAAAGCCAGTGACTTATTCTGCAGTTTTTTAATTTTTTTAGATTCAGCACCTAAAAACTTTTTCGTCGGTTGTGTTATCTTCATATGAAGCTTCGTTTTAGAGAAAAACAATCACATCTGAAAACTATCCATGGGTAACATAAAATAAAAACCAAAAGTAAATAATAAACAATTCCGACCTTAAAGTGAATGAGCATAATATCCCACTTCTGACAAAATACACGAATGCAATCAATTTGTCGTTGATTGCCTAACACGTTCAAATATACCTGAAGTAATTCTTATCACATTCCAATAGTCAAATACTCGATTCCTCAAGTCCATTCTTATCTAGTACAGGAGTTTTATGAACAAAAGCTTTGAGATGAGCCCATTAATAGAAAGCTAGAGGATTCATATCAGGTCTCGCCAATTTTGAGCTTGCGAATTTTGAGGTCCTGCACGGGGAATCCAGCGATTAGAGTAGGTGATGTCGAGATGCTGACGAGCAAAAACACTAAAATGAGATGTAGTGCTGTTGTGCATTAACCACATGTTTGCTCTTACAAGTACCGGTACTGTTTTTCCAAAAAATGGGAAAATGATCTCGTGAAAAGTCCATGAAGGATTCACCTGGTAATACAGCCGGCTAAGAAAATGGTCCAGTTAGGTAGTCACCAATCAGTCCTACCTGAACGTTCAGCAAAAATCTTTGCTGAAAATTTGTTTCTTCAATAATGTGGACATTTTTGTCGGCCCAAAAATGGTCATTGTGAAAGTTCATAATAGCATCTTGTCAAAAATTTGCTACGTCCGTAACTGCCACTATTTGGTAAAATATTATTATTGTGTGTCATCGTATAAATCAACCAAACACTAATCTTGGGTGAAAATCCTGAGCCAGTAGAACTTAAACTCGCTGTTTTTGATATGTTTATAGAAGGTTTATTTTCAGAACTGTCAACATGGTTTTTGGGCTTACTTCCAGTCGCAGTGCAATCTTTCTGGTATTATTTGAAGGATCTTCTTCTATCGCATCAAGTTGAGGTTCTTCTATTTCAGGCGTTATTACAGTTCCTAGTATTTCATAAAACTCCCAGCTTTAACATTATCCTGCATGTAGCGTTCTAAATGTTTTAGAAGATGTTAATACTCTATTAAGATATCTGTCCTGGTAAATTCTCAGAACTTTCACACATTTCCATCTGCTGATCCATAAATAAGGTTCATGTCAGTTATTTCAGCGTTGGTTGAATTATTTATGATGGAATCACTGCTAGTATGACAACACTATTATTACTGTCACATGTTCTCCAAAGCAAGCGTTCACGATATGCGAAGTGGCTTACAGTTTTTTTCCTCTAAAACGAAGCTAGATATGAAGAAAATACAAACGACGAAAAAGTCTTTTTTCAGTTGAATGATCTGAAAACTACAAGAGCTTCAACAACAAGTCAGCAACGTACTTTTTTCCAAATATAATTGGATGTTGTGCCCACATCCAATAATATTGCGACTAATTGAGACCTAATAATTGCAATCTAATTAGGGCTAAATAAGCGCCTTATTACTTCAAATAACTGTAGAGAATTTCAACCGAATCGCCGTAGGATATTCATTTAATTTCATAAACATCGTTTTTTTTTCAACGTCAACTTCCCGTATCTCAGAAACGAAGTAACTCCAAACATATATCCATGAGACTTTTTTTTAACAACCTAATGAATCACCCTCTGAAGTTTCGTACCGTAGTTAGGAAACACTCTGTATAGTGCTGGATATTTGATATAGAATAGAATAGAATAGAATAGAATAGAATAGAATAGAATGCTTTTAATTTCAGGATCAAAACCCTGTGGTTAACTCTGTCGAATGGCTTGGCCAAGTCAGTGTATATAACGTTTATTTGATAACCATTTTTTATTCCATCTGTAACAAAGTTACTGAATGGTAATGGTGGATTTATTACGAATGAAGCCATGCTGTTGGTCGATTATTACTGACTCCACGTGATTGTATATTCGATTATATATTACCCATTCAAATATCTTCGACAAAGCTGGTAAGACTGTTTTGGGTTTGTAGTTTCTTATTGTATTTCCAATACCAATTGAAAATACGGATAGATAGATGAGGAAGGTAGTTTTTCAGTTACAATTGCAATTGATCACGTCATGAAAGAGTCATATGAACTGAATTTTTCCACCACGGGTAATTATGAAAAACTTCGAAATTTGAGGTAATTCATTTCCGAGCCAAAAACTCTAAAATACAATGGAAAAACAAATAATCACATCGAATTTTCATCAAGTATATATTTACAAAATAATAGAGGCCAACAAAATTGCTAGAAAATTCAAAATTCTTCTTCGCTATATTCGGATGAGGTGGAATTATCATCGGTTTAAATAACGATCGGATTTATGGAACTTTGCACATAATATTTTTTCTCTTCTTCCATAAAGTGGGCCACAGGCCACATAGTTCTTCCACACATTACTATTACCTACTTCATTCACCACTCGCCTCATATTGTCAAACACTCAGCATTCAACGTTCAACCATTTCAATTGGTTTGAAGCAAAGTGTTAGGTACGAAACCACTTTCATTCCCGGCATGCAGAATTATATAATTAAAGAAGGTGTGTTCAAAGCACAATACTTGGTTTCGTCTACCCAGCCATATTTGACAACATCATGGGTATCAAACCAAGTTTCGTCGAGGTAGATTATATGTCTGCTGTATTCTCGGTAGCTTTTCATTCTCCTCAAAAATTCTTGTCGAAGTTGAACAATGCGTGTCGATTCCATTATGACCATCCGATTGTTAAATTTTTTATATTTGAATCCACAAGACTATAAGACATCGCGTAGAGTTTCTAAAGATTTGTAATTGTAATCGGGATAGTCGAGTAATTTATATCAAATCATTTACAAGATTGATACTTCATTTTTTTGGTATATACCATAAATTGTTCGCCGAATCAGATTTTTTGTAGTACCATCAATGTTTGCGAATTCTTATTCCTTTGTTTTCGTTTCATTGCATGGTCAATGACATCCACTACTTTAATAACTGGAAGAACTGTCGAACGAGATAGTTTCGTTAACTCGCATATTCTATTCACAATAGCATTCTGTGAAATGTGACAGTTTTCCTTCTCCAAGCATTCATGAATATTTAAAATTACTCGGTGAACATTGAAGATGTAAGTCCTTATTTTCAAATTCCGGATCTATGTCGATTGATACAGATTCCTCATACGTAATGTTATCATTTGTTTCAAAAGGTTTCCAGGAAGCTACATTGATGAAAATACCCAAAAACACTAAGATTTCCACAAAAATCGGTTTAAACCATGAGATTGGAACTTTTGGAATAAAAGTTGAAAACTTTTTTAGAGATCAATTACCCTAATACCAAACTGATATTTTTTCACTCGACGCGCGTTTCGCTAATAAGATTAGCATCTTTGGGAGAAGCAAATGAATACTGAATTTAAATACAAGGGTTAGTTTTTTATATATCTAAAGTCTTTTGATCCGATGAGGACTTTGTTTGTTAAATGATGATTATCCTAATTAATTTTTCGGTAACCAACTAGTGGAACCACTAGTTATACCGAAAAATAATCATCATTTAACAAAGTTCACATCGGTCAAAAAAACTTTAGGTATATACACAGCTAACCCTTGTCTTTAGATTCAGTATCAATTTTCTTCTCCTGAAGATGCTAACGTTGTTAACGAAACGCGCGTCGAGTGCAAAAATATCAGTTTGGTGTTAGGGTAATTGATCTCTAGAAAATTTTTTGAAATATCGGTTTGCAAAACCACTCACTACCTCACCTAACCCCAAGAACACACGTCACTGATAAAATAACATTGTGAAACGGACAAAAAATCAGTATTCAGCCAGTCCAGCTAGCTAACCTTCATTCCTCAACTACATTTGATAGCACGTTTACTAACTATTTGGGCGACTAGGGGCTACAGGCAAGAAATGTTTATGACTGTACTCTTATTTCTATTGCCGTTCCAATTGGGAATGGATAGACTATACATTGTTCTTATTTCCGCTTTTATGTATGGGGGTAACTTTGCCAATTTTGAGAAAGGTTGGAAAACGATTTTCTTTCAGACAGAGTGATTGCTGTAACAAGTCATAGTAAGCCTTGAAAATGTAGGCTGGAATGCCATCGATTCCAATGGCTGCTTTAGGTTTCAGTGTCTTAATAGCATTTTCAACCTCTTGTTCCTTTGTATCACCAATTTCAATGATGTCTAATTCATATTCAGGAACTACTGTGGAGTTTACCGGCACACCGCTATTCGTGAAAGTTAATTTGAAGAAAGAATCAGAACCGTCTTCAATATCTTTATCATTGAATAATTCATCTATTAGCAATGCCATAGTTTATTCGACGTTTTTTTGGGATTTTTTGGGATGTGTCTATTTGAGATGTTCCACCTCCAAAATGATTTGGCTCCCAAAAGGGAGCCTCAGCATTTTCTTGCTGCGAGTCCTTCTACCCATTTATTTTTTCAACTTTTCGAAAAGCACCGCAATCTCATTATGACACTCTACCTGTCCCAATCTGCAGTCTGCCAGTTCTTTCAGTTCCTTCAAGCATTTCCAAACCCCTCTCGTACTTTTGCATATGAAAACATTGGCGTAGCAACAAAAAGGTAACTCGAAAACAACTTCCCATCTTACAAATTTCATTTTTCTATCTGGAAAATCTTGTGAGTTATGGCTTGCCTAACGACTTCATTGAACGGAGCTTCTTTCTCCCGATGAATTAAATGGTGTTTTCACTCGGTAGGGGAGAAGCAATGACTGAGAATCTCGATTTCGCTTCGTGATTCCAAACGTCAGTTAATCGAGTAGACTTTTGAGCCCCCATGGATGGAGTCATTCGCTACATTTTATTTTTGCCACGTAATCCCCGAAACATCCGAAGTGAATCTGGACTTCTGGCGATCAGGAAATGTTTTCGAATTAGGAGAAAAAGCGGTCAAGTGTGAATCCTTCGTGTCGAATTCGTTGAAAACGGCAATAAGGCAACACATCTATTTATAGATTGGGGCAACGTCGCGGGGATTTTTCTTGCTTCGAGTGACTTTTATTGCTTTTATGTTTTACTAGTTCATTATTATGTTGGAGTATTGATTGACTGCCTCTACGATATGGACTAATGAATTTTTCAGGTTTGAGGGATTATGGAAACATGTATAGTGTGTTTCATTGTGTATGTAAAATCCGTTTTTCCGTTAACCGGCTATCACTTCCTTAGGAACGGCAATCCTTAGAAGTCTGAACTCGTACGAGATTACCAAGGTCTCACTTTTCAATGTGCGGTTCCTAGCACATGTTCGAAGTTCAACTACAGTCGCTACAAGTATTGTCTCGAAAAATAGAAATTTCTCCGAGATATTTTCAATGGAAAATTAACAGTATAATATTCCACATGAACTAAGAAATTAGAACCATGCCATCAAATATCGGAATAAAATTCCTTATCAAGTTTTTTTTTGACGAATATGATACTACACGAGGAAACCATCAATTTCTCTACAACGCAGTGACTTCTACTCATTTTCAACAACACTGAATTGTATCAAAAGTGAATTTTGAGATCATATGCAGAAGTTTATTGAACCAAATTTCATGAATAGACAGTGACCAGATGATCTTACAAGACACGAAAACACAAATTCAGACTGATTTCAATATAAATATCTAGGACATACGACAGTCAACCCCAGAAAACTTATATTGACATAGGATGATTTCGAAGTTGTGGCACGAAACATGTGAAATGATAATTCTAGAAATGAACGTGACCTCAAAATAATATACAAAGTAAATAACAATCGAGACTCTGAGGTTGAAGTGAATCAATTTTTCTTTGAACTAGTTTATTCATCTTCTTTCTCTCCTTCGTCATTTTCCTCATCCTCTTCTTCTTCGGAATCTTAGGGTTCCTCGTCCTTTTTCATTGGTCTGCCTTGTCCATTTCCTGCTGCTTTAGATTTGCGTTTTGCTACTGCCTTTTTTTTGTACTGCCTTTGGCCTGCTCCTGCCCCTTTTCACAGCAGATTTTTCTTCAATTTCTTTCATTTGATTTTTCGCTCTTTTTTTCGATTCTACTGCTTTGTCATTCTATTTGGTTGATGCGTTTTCGGTATTCGATTTTTGACCACGTTTCGCCGGAGTGGGACAAGCTTCATCAGACGTTTTGTGGTAAAGTTTTTTTGCCAAATAGAAACAGACACAAAAGAGAGCTAGGACCAGTAAAATGTACCTGAAAGTAATAATCCTACTGACATTGTTCAACTCTTCTATTTCTATTTGAAAAAAGTGTCATTTATTGTTGAGAAAGTAGGCGATAATATCATAACTCACACCTTTGGATCAATCTCAGTTGACCATAACTCACTACCTTCGAGGCAGATGAATAAATTATCACTTTACTGTTTTCAATTATGAAAACAAATAACGCTAATGTATGCTTCAGAAAGTATTAAAATAATTGCTCTTTCTTTCATGCCTGCATTGATGTATTGAGAATGAAATTGAAATAGGAGTTATTTTAAATATATAATTACTTCTGTTTCGAAATATTCGTTAATTATCAGTTTATTATATTACGGATATGAAATATTATGTTCCTCACGTTTCATCAGCTTGAAGAAAATGATTTGATATGAGACATAATTATGGAGTTGAATGTCTAACCAAACATTTCAGTCAATAAAAAGATGTAAATATAGGGCTATTTAAACTTGTTTCTGTACATTTGGCTCGCTTAAACGATAAGAGATAGAGTGTCGGTTGAATTGTGGCAAAGTTGCGTATCTTAGAGACCTATTCA
>WOGN01006494.1:0-12418 GCA_015342105.1 Leptinotarsa texana | reverse complement strand
GCTTTCAAAGCTTCAAATTTTTCCTTCCGCAAACTTCCTGTATACTTGGAGTTACTTTGAAGATGTTTCGATTCATAGTGTCGTTTAATGTTATAGTCTTTGAGAACAGCTATGGTTTCATTACAAATTAAAACATAGCGCCTTATTACTGGACTCAATCACAAAATACTGAAAGTTCCATTTTTCTTGGAACGTTCTGCATTCTTTTCCATACTAACAAATCACACATAAAAACAACAAGTCAAATCAAAATACTTTTAATGACGGGTGTTACTTTATTTCATAATAGACAGTTTCGCTTCCTTCGCCTTTCCTACGCAGACTAAATCACAGTTGTGCCACTAGCCTTTTTATATGCAATAATTACTCCATCTCGAGGTGATCGGAATACACTAGCTAGAACCAGAACTTTCTCGAACCAACGCGGTAATTCCAAAGCCTAATGCCACCTAGCAGGTAGCTGAAAAAGATAGTACATAGTACCACTACTCGCCAGTAGGTGTCGTTAAGTGTCACAATACACAATAATAATTGAAATGCAAAAACAGCGTAAATTTGCTTAGGTCACGTACTTCGCGACTATGCTAGTCTAGAAATATAGTTAAGGGCAGAAATTGGCCCTTGGAAGAAACTGAACAAATCATTATGGCCCGAAGGCTTGGAAGTTTGAAAACCCCTGCACTAGACTGTGAGTAGTTGAGGCGATAATAAAATTGCTTTGTACATCTTTAAAGCACTCAGCAGACTTGAATTTACAAGAAAACAAAAATTACGTCTGGTCCAATAATTGCATTGGTCAAAACAAAAATAAAATTATAGTATTTCTTTGGATTCATCTGACGAATACGGTCGTGTATGATGACATTAACTATACATGTTTGATATTCGGCCATTTATTTTTGGTCATTGACATAGATTTCGCTCAGATCGAGAAACGTAAAAGAGTTGAGAAGTGTCCAATTCCCAAGGGTCTCGTTGAACTTATGGAGAAAGCAACACCGAACAACTCCTCTACAACCCGAAGACTACTTTGACTTCAAACAAGCAACTGATTTGTACATCAAGACTACAAAATTAAGAAGAAGCCGCGTATATGTTGTCCAACAACGCATTTAGTCAAGCTAGGGTAGAGATACGTAACATATGGAAACCTCTAATCAAGGGAAAAACGACCAACTCCCGCCAAACGGTCATCTCCCGCTAAAACCAATGAAGTGGGAGAGGGAAGAGGAGATAGGTGAAAGCACTCGAATGACCTATAAATAGTCAGAACTCGGAGGAATAGGTCCAGTTCACATCACACTACACATCACATCATACATCACATCACATAATTACACTTGTTTGTTTGAAGCTAGTTACATGTGATTTGAGGTTATAGTGAAGTGAAAGCGAAGTGAATGCACAGAGAAGACAGTCAACACGTGTTAGTTGATTCTCTGCGAGGAGCAGAGGTGCTGTCGTCGAATTTCCCTGGTGAGACGGGACAGGTAAGTTGCGATTCCATCTTTTATATCAGTGCGCGAACTGTTCAACGCGGAGATAGTGTCAATACGAAAATAGATATGGCCAGCATGGAGGAACTGGCGAACATGATTCTGGCCTATAGTAGGGCAGAAATCCTTAAAATCTACGAGCTAGTCGAAAAAGGACTAGAAAATAGAGTAGAAACAGAATTAGAAGTGAGGAAACCCACGAAAACCAAAAGGCAGACGAAAGAGGACCCCCCGGTACCTCAAAATAAAAGATATAAGAGGATACGAACTGAGTCAATCTCAGATTCGGAAAATACCTCCGATGAGGAAAACAACAGTGAGGAAATGGCGATTGATACACCGCCAAATCCCACACACGCAGAAGAGAATGCGAATTCCGAGCAAGTGCCAGAAAACGCACCCGCAGAGGAGGCTAGTCCAGGTACCTCAACCCAGGTAACCGGAACAGACGTACCTGTAACACCCCCAAGAGAGATAAACAGGTCACAAAGAGAGGACAATAACGGGTTACCTGCAAACGCACAGGTAACCCAGAAAACGGCAAACCCCCCGGCTATCACAATTAGACAAAAAGATAGCTGGATCCGGTTCAGAGAACAGGCAAACCAAGAAAAAATCGGTTTCACTAAAGCCACCAACACGGTTGATGGTATCAGAGTACAGCCAGCAGGAATCCCTGACTACAGGAAAATGATGGCTCTACTAGAGAAAATGAAAATCCCTCACCACACGTACAGTATGGCGGAGGACAAACCGCTAAGAGTGATCTTCCGCGGTGTCCCAGAATTCTTGGACATCAAGGATATCAAAGCTGAGCTCTACGCGAGAGGTTTCGACATCCTGGCCATATCCAGGATGAAGAATGCGGACAACAAAGAGCTACCGTTGGTCCTAGTTTTGGTTCCCAAAACACAAGGACACATATTCAATGTAGGAGACATTCTCAACATAAGAGTCCGAGCAGAGACACAGCGTCCAAGAACAACGGTAGGCCAGTGCTACCGTTGCCAGAGATTCGGACACACACAGCGGAACTGCAAGGCAATTCCGATCTGTGTAAAATGCGCCGGACGTCATTTAACGGCCGAGTGCAAGCGAGACAAGCAGTTGCCTGCGAAATGCAACAACTGCAAAGGAGCTCATCCCGCCAGCTATCGAGGGTGTCCTGCATTCCCCAGAATACAGGACATGAGAAGACACTCAGAACCAACAGCCCCCCGGCGACAGACGGTACCCGCAAGGCAACCAGTTGCCCCCCAGAGGCAGCCAATACCAGCCCCAAGGAGACCCATCGGGGCCAACGCGACCAGAAGCGGCGTCTCATATGCAAATGCAGCCCGAGGCGCAAACAACCAGCAGCAAAGTGCGAACGCAAACGCAGTTGAAGGTCTAGTAACCGCACTAGACCAGCTAAAAACACTGATGACACAGTTTCCCGCGCTACATATGATGTTCGCGGCAAACCCCCCCGCAGTCAACAGGAACTAAATGGCTAGACGCTACATAGTCCCAGAATCCCTGAAGATTGTCACCTGGAACGCCAATGGGCTAATCAGGAAGAAACTCGAAGTAGAGAACTACCTGACAGAAAATGACGTAGATATCATGCTCCTGCAAGAGACGCACTTGCAGGGAAACACGATATCAATTCCGAACTATGTCTTCTATAAGAAAGACAGAGTCGGCAGACGAGGAGGTGGAGTGGCCATTCTCATAAAAAGATCGATTAGACACGCTCAAATTGGTCTTGACGAGGATGCGCTAAACCACCTGGAAGCTATAGGCATCGAAGTAAACCTTCAAAGAGGGCCACACCGAATTATAACGGTATACAATCCCCCCAACAACCGAATACAGCCGGAAGCACTCAGTGCTCTCCTGCTAGAAACAGACACCGCGACGATAGCTGCAGGAGATTTCAATGCGAAACACACGCAGTGGAGCAGAGCTACAAACATGAATGGCAGAGCGCTATACGCTCACGCCGACGAACACGGTTATCAGGTTCTGGGCCCGCCACAACCTACCCACTACCAACTGCCACACAGACCTGATGTTCTTGACATAGCAGTTGTCAGGAACATCACGCTCAACTGGGATATATATGTGACCTCTGAGCTAGACTCAGACCACAACCCAGTGACACTGATCCTAGGGGAAGGCCCCCCAATAGAAAACAAGACCGAAGGAATCAGGACCAACTGGGAAGCTCTCAAATCATATTTGGAAGCAATCCCCGTCATAGAACGACCCCCGGAAACCCCCGAAGCCTTAGATGCTACGGTAAAACGGTTTGAGGAAAACATCAGAAATGCAATCGCAGCGGTTACCACGACGTACGTGGAACCAAGGAAATCATACAACGAATTTCCTCGACGGATCAAAACTCTAATCAGAGAAAGAAACCGTCTCAGAAGAAGATACCACAGGACTCTATTTCCAGGAGATAGAGCCAATGCGAATGCGAAAGCCAGCGAAGTGAAACGCGCCATCCTAGACTTCAGGAATGAACGCTGGCAAGAATACCTCCTGGGACTTGAGCCCGGAGATAACTCTCTCTGGCGATTAGCCAAGAGCAGAAAAAACAAAAGAGAAGCCCCTACGCCAATACACGGTCAACGTGGTGTCTGTTTCACAACGGAAGACAAAGCCTTAGCCTTCGCGGATACTATGGAAAGCCAATTCAGGCTGAACATAGATCCAAACGATGATATCGATAGAGATATACGAATCGAGGAAGCAGTGGAAGAAACACTGTTACTCGAAGACGTAGACGTCATCAGACCAGTATCAGAAGAAGAACTGAACGGACTGATTCGCGCCACCAAGCCCAAAAAAGCCCCAGGAGCTGACGCAATAACAAACAGGTTATTAAAACAGCTGCCAGACAACCAAAAAACGACGCTCAAAAACATTATCAACAGCTCGCTAAATCTCAGATACTTCCCTAAGAGCTGGAAGCACGCTGAGATTGTAATGTTACCAAAAAAAGGACAAGACCCGAAATTCCCCCAAAACTACAGACCCATAAGTCTGCTAGGCTCCATGGCCAAGGTCGCGGAGAGAGTAGTCCTGCAAAGGTTGGACGAGGAGATCGAAGACAGACAACTCCTACCGGACGAGCAGTTCGGCTTCAGGAGAGACCATTCCTGCGAACTACAAGCCCTAAGACTGGTTGAAAACTCAATCCAAGAGATGAATAGGAAAAGACACGTTCAAATACTACTATTAGACATCTCGAAGGCCTTCGACCGCGTCTGGCACGAAGGTCTTCTACACAAATTGATTAATTTCAACCTACCACTGGGACTAGTCAAGTGGATAGGATCCTACCTGAAGGACAGAACTTTTTCGGTGAAGCTTAACAACATACGCTCGCCGGTGAGACAAATAGAAGCTGGAGTGCCTCAGGGTGCAGTACTCTCACCCACACTCTACAACCTATATGTCAGCGACCTCCCGAGAACCGACCACGTCAAGGTCTCTCTCTATGCAGATGACACCGCCCTGATGTCCTCGTCCATGGCGAGAGAATTCGGGGTAGCCTACATGCAGACAGCAGTAGCAGCTCTCGAGAACTGGTTCCTGGACTGGAAAATCCGTGTGAACCCCGCAAAAACACAAGCGATAGCATTAGGCAGGCAAAGCGCCCACCCAAATCTCAGAGTTATCATGGCAGGACAAGAAATCGCCTGGAGCCCACAGGTTAAATACCTAGGTCTAACGATAGACCGCAAGCTCACCTGGGAGAAGCACATACAATCAGTGAAGACTAAAGTGAGCGCGGGGATGGCACAGCTATATCCCCTACTCAACCGCAAGAGCAAGCTAAGTCTCAAAAACAAAGTCCTACTTTATAAGACTGTGTTTAAACCAATGATTATGTATGCCTCAGGAGTCTGGGGACACACAGCGAAAACTCACGTCGAAATTCTGGAACGGGTCCAGAATAAAATTCTAAGGATGGCAACAAACGCTCCGTGGTATGTACGGAACGCAAACATCAGACGGGATCTGAATCTCCCAACCATTCGGGAGAGTATACAGACCCGAAATAGAGGAGTCTTCGAATTGGCCGAAACTCACGGAAACCCCCTAGTCAGGGCCGCGGTAGACTATGATATCGACGACCCTTCCCGCTTCAAAAGGCCTCGCATCTCCGCGAGGTGAGGTCACTGGCTAGTAACCTCAGGAAGCTACGTGTTGAACTAAGTTTCAACAAAGAACACGGCGGCGAGAACCTAGTCTCGACCGTGCAACGCACATTTCAAAGTCAAAACTGAGCCTATATCACAGGCAGAGAGAACGAAAGAGTCGGGGATTAGAAATCCAACTCGATATAGCAGAAGATAGGGATCGGAGATCGGAGAATAGGTCCAGTTATCTCCCGAAGACGATTGTGGAAACTAACAATCGAAAGGTCATGACATAACTTGGTTATGTTTAGTTTTCATTTTTGTTGATATTTTTATTTTTTTTAATTTTCAGCTTTTATTGGTATTTCAATTTTTTATTTGTTTGGTTGTTGTATGTATGTTTACAATTTCAGTTTTTCGTTTTAATAAAATTGTTATTTTTCGGTTAATCTTTTTAAATTTTTGAAGGGATTTCAAATCGATTAATATTATATTAGACAATGGAAGTCCGAACTGATGAAATAGTTCTAAATGCATTCCAACTGAGCAGTGACGTACAACAATCTGTTTCTATTATCAATATTGAAAAAGTAAATTATCGAAAAGAACTCTCTCAAATACGTCCAAATTTTAAAAAAATTTATACCATTCTTAAGAGAATTCCAAGATCTTTTAAACGATGTGCGACTCGCCCTCTATTCGCTATGAAAATTCGAGAGTTGCTCACCCGCCTGCTCCGGGATAGAAATGGCGACGCTGTAAAAAGGGAAAAACATGTCTCTCTCTCAATAAAAGTCAAACTGTCTGAACGTTTTTTTGGATTTGCAAGATTACTACAAAAAAACCTCCATGTCAAGTTTTCGATGACCCACCCTGCGTTATCTTGCGCTCACGTCTAGGTTGACTTTGAATGTGCCTGGCTGGATAAGGGTACCATCGAAACTGTTCGGCGACAGAAGACACATCGTTTCATAGTTGTCAAAAATGACATATATAAAGCCCAGCTATTATATAATGACGAAAGTATTATCATGAGTAATTATACTTGTAGGGTGTCTGGGTGAGGTTTACCACTGCACTTGGTATCTGGCGATGAATGTGGTATTTTCAAAAATTATTAAAAATGAAATATATAAAGCTGAGCTTTACATTGAAACGAATTTGAGACACATTTCTACTATCCGTTACCTGTCGAAGCCACCGCAATCCAAGCTCCATAGTCAGGGTTCGTTTATACCTGTACTGTAGACAAACATAGAAACATTTTCAGCTTTTATAATTCAATGAAGGTCCGGGGTTTGCGGGCTATTATTCTATAAATACATATATTGAAATCCTTGGTATTGTTTTCAAACTTAATATTTTCTTTGGCATTCACATTGCAAACTGGGTAAGTTTGATATCAAGTACCTAAGCTGACGAATTACGTATAACTTTACCTACTCTTTCCAACTTTAAAATTTCCAAAAATTATTTTGATATCTCTGTAAATGTACCTGCTGAGACATGTTAACAAAGAAAGTATCTAAGTTAATTAGGCCAATAGAATAGAGATTATAAACGGAAGTGCCCGGTATGTGTTCAATTTTCAAAATTGAATATGAAATTATAATGAATATTTTGGATCAATTTAGTGTTTTAAATACGTCAATTACAGGATATCCAGGACCAAGTCTGGACGTTTCAAGTATGTCCAGTTCAGTAAATCCTCGGGACGAAGCCCAAGGAACTCAAATAATCAGAACAACCATTATGACAGAGTGATCTGGATAGAGTCTGCGGAGTTTGAAGAGAAAATCTCGATATTTCATCCGATTTTTTTTCTATTTTCGGACGATATTCGTCTCGCCAGGAGCTGAAAACTATACGAAACATATCGTTTTGCTCTGGTGATCGAGAAGGACCACATCAGGCTTATTAGCTTGTATGAGCCTGAGGGTGGGGAACGAATAATTCCAATAAATTCGGCATTTCTCATTACCCACAACGGATTCATTATTATTATTATTGAAGTTGAATCGTTTTTTTAGTCTTTGATGTATTACCAAATATTATAAAATTTATTATTCGTTCATTTATTGTATAAATTCGCAATTTATCATCATATAACATAAATTTAATATATAGTATTGAAATTAATTTCGCTTTCTATGCAGGTATAAAATTTATATTTGGATATAAAGTTTGGATAATCTACCCCTATCCCTAGTTAATTTTCCTATACAAACAATTGACCTCGTATGAACTTATATTCTAGAGAAATATCACGCGTTCCTCAAAATCAATCTGTTACAATACTGACTAGGATCAAGCAAGAGAAACGTTGCCGTTGATGAAAGCAATATCCATAGATTTGCATGCATGCTATTGTGCACGTGGTGATTAGAACAATTCACTTCAACGAAAGCTATGAAGGGTATAAAGTAATTTGTATTTATTTTCCCAATCTTTTGGACATGATATAAGGCAATTTGATATATTACTTAAGTTGTTTATAAAAAAATCATCATGTAGATAATAAAGTTGACCTATATTTGATAAGTCATAATTGAATTGGAAAAGTACAAGCCAGGGTGCTGGTAAGTGTGCTGCAAATACTATAAAGAAATCATCATTATGTAAAAAATCTACCCCAAAATAAATGAAATGTCCAATTGTCTTCTAGTCTAGTTTTTTTTGAATTTCTCCCAACGATTTAAAAATAAAATTGTAGGAATTATAGTCTGGTTGACTTGTACTTTTTTCTGTAACATTTTTCAGCCCTGTCAAAAATTACGACCAAGGTGTCATTCGATTTGTATTTTTGCCTAGAAAGTTTAAGGAAAGGTTCGAAAACGCGCCGATAAAAATTATAAAAGTTATAAACAATTAAGTGAAAAAAAATGGGGCTTTAGTTTTTTTTAATATCTCGGAAAATTTTCAAAATTTTGGAAATTTAAAAAAAAATTTGAAAAGATCAATGAATTTGCGTAAAAAAAGTCCTTACTCCCGAAACTGAATCTCGATTATTTATAATTTTTACAGAGTCTGGCTTGCGCGCGCCTTTCGTCACTCTGACATAAAAACAAAAAAAATTATTTGAACATATTAAATGTAAATATTAAGAAAAGAAAAAATTCTTGTAATGATTACAAAAAAAATTAATAAAAATTATAAAAAACTTTTAACTGTACTGAACATGATCTAATAAATTTTAAAAATTAATTTCAGTATGTTTTTGATTTATTAAATTTCCTGAAAACTTGGAATTTTTCTTTTTTTCAATAAATAACAATCGATAATTAAATAAATAATAGGTCTACAACTTCAGTGAAAGGCCTAAATTATTAATAAATTCATAATGAACAAAAAAGACATATTTGTCGTAACTGCAATAGCGAATGAAAAAGACAAGTATCAAGGTATCACAATAGTAAAAGTTTCATAAAAAATAGAATAAATAAAAAAAACCTAGTTACTTTTATTATAGAACAAAGTATTGAAAAATAATAAAAAAAAATAATTTGTTTATGAAAATTTTTTTAAGAAACAATTAAAAAAAACAATGAAACAAATTTTTTTAAAACCTTAAAGAACAATAGAATTTATGATTAAAACAAATACGGTTGCAAAAAACGATTGTTGATTAACAAACGCATTTTTTAGCAACAAAGAATTTTTTTAAAAAACCACTTTTTCTCTAAAATCATGATTTTTTTCATTTAACATAATGCAAAAAAAATTTCGAATTGCTTGTAAACAATTTATTTGTTTATAATAAATTTATAAACAATATCTGTAAAAAATTAAAAAAAATATTAATAATTAGTTTTTTAGCTATGAGACATTGAAACATTAAAAAAATTGTAATGTATTTTTTATAAAATTATAATTTTTAACTGTTAATAAAAAATGGAAAATAACAATTGTTTATTGATGTATCCCAACATTACATGAATTTTTTCATTCCTTATTATTTACATTTACTAGGTTTGAATATTTTTTTTTATGTCAGAGTGACAAAAGGCGCGCGAAAGCCAGACTACCCGCTTTTGGCTCTATTTTCAGGGCGCTGTAAAAATTATAAATAATCGAGATACAGTTTCGGGAGTCGAAACTTTTTTTACGCAAATTCATTGAACTTTTCAAACCTTTTTTCAAATTTGAAACTTCCAAAATTTTGAAAATTTTTCGAGATAATAAGAAAAAACTGAAGCCCCATTTTTTTTACTCAATTGTTTATAACTTTTGTAATTTTTATCGGTGCGTTTTCGGACTTCACCTTAAACTTTCTAGGCAAAAATACGAATCGAATGACACCTTGGTCGTAATTTTTTGACAGATCTGAAGAATGTCACCACAAAGAGCTAAATCGAGTACACGTGAACCAGACTATTATGAGAACATGCATTTTCGGTAAATTATATATTTCGGGGCTAACCTATGTTGATGCTTGCACTTTAAAAATTGTTCAGTACATTAGTTGTAGGTATCCAAAAATCCGCTCTTTCCACACAATTTACACTGAAGAGTAGAACCTTCCACGTCCATTAATCGACTTTATTGGGGAAGAAAGCTTTTGGCTTTCTATTTCTCCATCTTTATACAAAAAACAAGAAAGAAAGCAATGAATTCATAATTAATTATTTACAAAGATGTGTAGATCAGGCAAAGAAGTAACTTTCAGAAAAACTTGAAAAAAACCCTGTCAAAACAACTACTTTCATATGAACATTGAATTTTACAGAAACGCTTTCTCCCGTTCAGTGTGAATTGCAAACATCACTTATTCATTCACTCTCAGACAAATTGAAAGAAAGAGCCCTTTTGAAACAACTACTGTCATATAAACATCGTTTCGAGATGACTATTTCTATGCCTATATCTGTTTGGCTTTCACACACGTTGCTGGATTTGGGCGCTTAAACAATATTTCGATCCATCAATAATGAATTTTATAGCAATTTTTTATCGATTGTTCTTTTGTTGGTGTTCTTCCCGATTGAAGATTATAATATTTCCAATATTTGCAGTTTTTGCAAAAGATCTCCCGTAGAAAAATTGAAGGAAAATATTTTTTATGAACGATCACATTTGAATATAAAACAATTTGTTTCATAAACTACACTTAACGATTTCATCTTCACAAGATCACAAGACAGTGAAGATCAAATTGTTAGGTGTAGTTTGTGGAAGTTACTATGGATGTTTATCAAGTAACGGCCGAATCAATCAGAAAAAAAACAATTTGTAATTTACTAATAAAATTTATGCACGCAATTTTTTGACTAGTAAATTAAAGTGAAAATAATCATGTATCATCTCGTGTGACTCTTTATATTCAAATAAAAACTCAATTTGTTCTTCGTTTTGTGGAAAACAAAAAATGCCGAAGTATGTTTGTAGTTTCTCTGATAAGAATCATGACAAAAAAGATAAATTGAGAGCAAGGGAAATAATGATTTTCAGAATATTAACTTTTATTCCAGAAATAATTATGGGTTGATAATAATTAGCGAATGAATCAATAAATGCATTTTTACGCATTTTTTTTTTCGAAACTTTTTTCTTAAATCTCCTTATTTTTAATTATTATCAGCATTCCAAAAATGAACGAACGTCATAAAAACGTACTTGTTGATATCGACTATCTGAACAACGATAATGAAAAACTGAAATAAAATATATATGTTGCTTCTATTTATAAGATGATCAAACAAATAAATATTTGGGATCCAATGCCCAATTTATGTTTTTAATTTTTCAATATAGAAAATTATGAAATTTTTTACCTGCAAGAATATTTTTTGAAACTTTCGAAAAATAGCTCCAGAGATTTGAAAAAATTCTAGCTCTCAATTATTAAAATTATCAAGGTTTTCATGTAAACATTCAACTTGCAATAAAATATTATTCAACAAAAGCATAATCCGGAGAAATATTGTAATAAAATACTTTTGCTGGTGGATTTTCATTTATAGGTTGTTCTTTTGGCGTAAACCTAACGACTTGTTTTTATTTCCATTTTACCCGCTCAATTGGAATTAAGCTGAATCGATTTCAGGAAATACGAATATTTTTTGAAAATTTTCTGTTCTTTGAGGATCTTTCACCAAATTATCAATATCTGCAACACGAAAACTCAGTGTTCAGGTATCAGTCTCATCAGCTCAGACGATTTTTTTAAATTTCCTTTGCTATTGTCTCTAAACGACTCGATTGGTCCTAGTTTTGTTTTTACATTTTTTACAATGCATCAGTCCTGGATCGTCATTTTCTTCTAGGTGGGGCAAAAACTGAAAAATACCCCCCCGCCACTTATATTCATTTTTATTAGTTGACACCCTTTTATTAGCTTCACAATTCCGGTTTATTCGGTAGCGCATCTAATTTTTATATTTTGAATGGATTGTATGTATTTTTTTAAATTACGATTCGATATAGAATTACCTTTCGAATGATATGTCTCAATCATACTTTCAATTCACAATCTGCCGATATAATTGAGATTTTATTAAAAAATTACTTTTTGTATTCCCCTCGTAACGGAACATTTTCATGAAAGTATGCTATGGAAGATTCAATATAAATGTAGGTATAGCATAGAAACTATCTTCATAAAAAATAAATAGGAAACAAAAATATGGAGGTTTTTTTCATGTTTTGTATTTCAATATTTATTGTAGTTTGTAACCATTCAAAAGAAACTTTATTAAAACAACGATAAAAATAAAATAAAAACAACAATAAAAATTAATTGGCGCTCCGGGGCGACTTCATTGATTCCAGTGGCGCATTTGCTTTTTC
>WOGN01006493.1:1367-12418 GCA_015342105.1 Leptinotarsa texana | reverse complement strand
AAGTATACTATAAACGAAGTCAATTCGAATAGCATAAAAACTAAATAGTTACAGAATCTCGGTGGTTTCTTTGTATGGTATGGGCGGCGTGGGTTACATTATTTTTCTTTATTAAATTTTATTTTTCATAAACCTACATGATTTATTCTTATTAGCAGTAAAGAGTACATTAGTCTTTTAGCTGTTTGGATTGACATCATCGCACATCATCGACACAGGCGTATTGTTCCTCGATTTTCATAGGTAATTGATGCCAATTAATATGCTTCGCCCTAATCCTTAGCGGTACGTCGTTTTCTTCGTTGAAATCATGTGCGTTAAACGAAAAGTGTTCCTTGCTTGAGTTGGTTTCAGGCATCTTAAATCATTAGGATAGCATCAAGAACAGTGATCTTTGAGTACTCAACTATTGCTACTCAACTATTGGGTACTCACTATTGCTTTCACATCCGTTTAGAAACTGGACCATTTTCAGGACAATATTTTAACGAAAATTTGCTTTTAAAGCTCTAATAATCCCTTGATCCAGAGGTTTCAACACTGATGTCGTATTTGGAAGCAACAATATCAGGGTTGTGCTTTTCAAGTCTGCAATATGGGGATGTACTAAATAATTATCAACTAACAGCAGGATTTTCTTGTTCTTTTTCGTAAGTTCACGATCCCATACGCGTATCCATTTGGTAAAAATGTCAGCCGTCATCCAGGCTCTTCGATTGCTCTCATATTCCACCGGAAAATGCTATACACTTTCAAAACATCGAGGACGTTGAGATTTTCCGATCGAGAGAAGTTTTTTTAACTATGCCGCTCATGTTGGCTGCCACCACCACAGTTATTATCTTCTTTGATGATTTTCCTCCTGTACATATTTCACTTTTGTATTTCAACGTCTTTTCTGGGGTTAAGTTACATAACAGCCCGGTCTCATCTGCGTCAAAAAGTTCATCATCTCTGAATTGTGCACGTAGAGTTGGCCCAACTTTTTCTAACCAATCGATTACATCACTCTGTTGAACTGAACTGACAAAGACTCGCAAGCAATTTTACGACTGACGGTGTTGTGTCTTATTTTAAAACGGTTTATTCAACTCATGGAACATGTGAAATTTTGCATGTCTAACTGTCTAGCAAAAAAGTTTGCTTTCTTTTGTAGGTCCATTGACGGGTATTCCCCGGTCGCGCTGAAGTTTGCACCACTGTAACAATACCTTATCCAACTGTTCATGAGTGGAAGTCCAACACGTTTGCATTTCGAAATATTGGCACTGAACAGCGGCTCGATCTTCATTCTTCTTAATTGTGTATATTGTAGAATAAGATCCGCCAAATTCATTTGCGAAGGCTGCATTCAATTCAACAGTTTCTAATCAGTGTTATATTGCACTTCTTTTTTCAATTGTATTGGTATTCGTGCGTAGGTTATACGCGACGTTTTAACTGGACGTATTATCATCAAAAATTGTCGCTAAAAGCAGTTGGTCGCCTAAACAGGAGTGGCATTGAACGGTTATATTTTCTCAATACCTGAGTATGAAACTTCAGTAGAGTAAACATTATCGTCGCTAAAAACGGTAAGCCCGGTGACATATTTCGCGTTTCCTAGCTGTTTTTTCCAGCGCGGTATCCAGGCGGAAACTGCTGGTAAAAATGGCTACAGTGAATACCTGTACCATAACATAATGATTACATATGTAAACAAGGCCAAAGCCAAGAACATAAAAAACTACGACAAAAAAGCACCAACATGTGTCAGCAACAAAGGCGCAAAAGCGCTCACCGTGTGTCCAATGTTGCCAGCATAACACCTGGCAGTCCCGGTTTCTCATTGGAGGGGAAATATTCCCTTGTCGTCCTCTAGTATCATTCGCACCTTCAAAACAACCACTATGAAGTCTGCTGCTGTTGAAAATTGTGGTATCCCTTTGCGCTTTGGAAGCAGAAGACGCTCTTGCTGGCACTCCTGGCAGTCCCGGTTTCTCATTGGAGGGGAAATATTCCCTTGTCGTCCTCTAGTATCGTTCGCACCTTCAAAACAACCACTATGAAGTCTGCTGCTGTTGCAAATTGTAGTATCCCTTTGCGCTTTGGAAGCAGGAGACGTTCTTGCTGGGAGACGCCTCCCAAGGAAGTACGACGTACACCGAAAGGGGAAAACAGATAGAAAAAATCTGAGAATATGCAGACAAGTTTTTTATCTATCAGATAATGTCCATAATGCCGTGCGATGAACTTGTGGCAATTGTTCGACATTTGTAACAGAAAAATTGCATCAGGAGAGTATCTTTCAGCGTTGAAGAAAGATTTACTGTTACATTGAGGTTAGTTAAAGTTTATAAAATAGTGTATTGATCAATATTCATTCTAGCGGGTGACAGACCAACACATATCTTATGGGAAACTTGAAAATACATAATATCAAAATAATATTTATAGTACATACTCGCTTATATGTGCAACAAACTGTCACCTCACAAATCACAAGAGGAGACTAAATCATCTGTCGGTACCAAATAAGACAGATGAGTCTCCGCGGCTAAGCCAAACAGTGGAGACGGGAGGGGTTCAACGAAATATAAATTCAAAATTGGATGTAAATGGGTGCCAGGTAAATTCAACCCACCAGATACCCTAAGTGACTCACAATATCAATAACTTACCAAATAATATTGGAAATAAAGGATAGATATCCCCAATATTATTTATTCAGTAAACCTAAATTCACATGGGATAATCAACAACGCTTCTGAATCAACAATGCGATATTCAAACTATTATGCGATGTTCAGATATCATTGAGTGCGGTGTATATAGCCACAAATTAAAGGAGGCATAAATTATGGTAGTAACAACGCTTAAAAGAAAACTACGTCAAGTGAAACTATTACGAAAATTGAGTAGGTGTAGGCGAAATCGTAAATACTAGTTTTGGAAGGTAAGACAATCTTGTTTGCATCGCGTGAGCTCAGGCGTAGACGCATCGGTGTCAACAGGCAATTGTGAAAGGAAGAAAACACCTCAATTTCTGTTTTACAAATGAAACCAAACACGTTGCCAACTAGCGGTGAATTCAGCGGGCGAACAATTATTTAAATAACTCAGTAATACACAAATATACAAATAAACCAATTATAACTTGCGTGCTCCTTTTGGGCCATCCGGTATATGGTGTTAGACTATCCCGTAGTTCGACGGAGGTGGATCACCCTGTAGCATTACCAAGATAGATCACCCTGTAGGGCACAACAAGATGGACCAGTAATGGATCACCAAATAGAACACCAAAGGTAGCTGAACACCTCCAAGCCTGGGAAGTTTGTCAACAAGGTGTTCTACACCCCAGGAAGAAAAACCCTACGAAAGGAAATTTACATCAGAACGCAGACTCAACTATTATTCCCCTCCCAGTTTGAAATGAACTTTACTGACAACCCCATGTGTGTGGAGATCCAATATTTCAAAGGAGCACCCCTGACCTCCTAATTAAATGAATCTTCGGGACAACCTGTATGTCTCTGAATCAATAAAATATTCACACCCCTATATACATCAATTATCATAATGTAGTCCCAGTTAATGTGACAATTAACTTAGTAATTCCCTTTTCAACAGAATTCCAAATTCAGAATTCCGTCGATCAAATAGTTAATAAGAGTATAAAATAATTGACACTGGAGCAGAAGAACTCTAAGAATCTGTCTCGCCAAGACATCACTATGAAAATTTTACAAGTATTCAACTTCTTCTTGAATCTAGTACTGAATGGGAATTTAAAATAGTCGATGTTATCGGTTCAAATGGTTAGAAGACTGGACGAGTCAAATTGATTCTTTTCCTCCAATTGGTCTTTTCCTCTATAGGAATCTGGGAAAAATACACTTACCCTGAAAAAGGGGTTTTCTTTCACAAGTTGGGACTAAACGATTCTCATCATGGATGCTTCAGCCTGCCTTTGATTAGGTTATACAGGCGCCCAATAATGATATTCATCTGGGACTCAATTCCAGGACAATCTAGATGATAACCTCAAATTCCTCTTGAAGAGATACTTATGAATCCAGACCAAAACTATCACCACAGATCCAACTGCTTCATCCAAAATCGTTAAATACTGTTTTGCATTAGTATTCCCATTTAAGGATTATCGAGATATCCCAAAGACCCTGCAAAACCAGCAATAGATCATCTTTCGTCCAGACTCTCTCCGTTCAATCTCAAATCTCCCCGTAACCTCTCAAATGCCATCCACATGACAACCGCCCGTAAGTTCCAACATATCCGGTAGATGTCACTTTCCCGTCATCTCTACGTTGACTCGTCCAAATAACTAATTCAATACTTGATTCCGTAGATTAACACAACACTACATAATTTATTCACACATAAAATAACCGATAACCTATTTAAGATTCATGGAAATGCTCTCCTCGCTGAGTAGTCGAACCACTCGCTTCATCTAACCGAACGCGCTCCTGGCACACTTCCATGCAACACACCTACACCCTCACCCAAGGTTAGCTGTCACGACTGTCGTGTCAATTCTGTCAAGCACTGTGATTAGATTAGAATTAGAATGTTCATGAAAGACCTTCAATATAACAGAAAAAGGAAATTCCTTCTGATACGACCCAATGAAAATGAGGTAAGGAGCATCTCAACATAGTACTAAATTGAACGATATTGATTTCTGACCGTCAACATTATTCCAACTTGAACAGTGTCATTTTACAGATTTTCGATATCCCATCAAGTAAACATCGGTACAACAGTTTAATAACTGGATTTGAAATGCAGGACAACATAATGACGACTCCTAAAATCAGTATCCAGTGATTTGTACTATCGAAATGAATGAAACCATGTCCAGTAAGACTTGGCAATCCCACACAAGAATATCCTGTCTTTGGGATGGAAATCCTGTAAAAACCGAGATGGAAGTTAGTAGGACTTATCTCTCATTCATGACATCCAAACTGACAAGTATATTTGTATTTTTAGGGTAGAGTTTACGATGGAGTCAGGCGTTCTATCGTATCAAAGCTGTGTAAATAGAATAACCTTTTCCTGAAAAGTGTACCTTGAGATATTGCAATAATAAAGAATAACAGCGTTTATACCAAGTGTTGGGGTAAATAGATGACTTGCACTGAGTGAAATTTACAACGTAACAGCTCCCAATTGAGCGTTCTAGGTGAGTTCTTTATCCAAGACAATGTCGAAATATTTCACCTCTGCTCCAAATGGAATAAACTTACCATTGGGGACTAGTGGCGATCACGGAATGGAAGTTAGTATTCTACTTTGTGGGCAGCCCCTGGTGACCCTGAAGCTAATGGACTCGTCTTGAAGAGTCGTACTTGTATTTCTGATTATCAGCCTTGATTTCATGCCTTTCCAGCCAGTGATGTCCCTATGCATTTAGATAGTACATTGTCAAATGCTCTTTCAATATCAATAGATAAAACAACCCCAATCTCCTAATTGTCTATGAATTGTGAAGTTCTTTCTAAGAAGTTGTTCAATGTCTAATTAGTCGGTTTGACGGTTGAAATGCATACTGTATTTATAGCTACCTTCCAGATATTACTGACTAGTATATCCTTATATAGTCTTAACAGGAAGGCTGATAGTCGTACTGATTTCGAATGTAGGTTTATATACCAACTTTGCTGCCAACCAACTGGGTGGTATATAGTTCCACGACATACTAGCTCCATACAATTTTATGAAAATAGGTAAAATTGTTTCCTCTCTGTTTTGAAGAAAGCTGGAAATCCTCTCCAGAAAATTTGAAGGGCTGAAATGACTTGTTAGCTCATTCAACGGCCGATACTGTGCCGGATCTCCAAATCGTTCTGTTTTGGGCGTTCAAAGAGGAGAGGTCTATTATTATCGAGAGTCAAATTTTCACGGAAGTGATGTTATATCGGAAGCTCATTTTTCGTCTAGAGGTTGTGAATGTTACATTGGGTCTTTTTAGCAACCCAATTTCATCATTCGGCTCTCTAGAGAGAATCTTATGAATTCTTGTGCTGCGACGTTAATCACAGACACTCTCACAGAACTTCCTCCAAGACTCCCGTTTTTCGAAGCTTCCATTCCACCGAAAAGATTTATCGTTATTATTGTTGATTTTCAGAGAAGAATTCTCGTGATCCGATGAGAAAACTGTGTCGCGAAATTGCTCCGCTACTATTTCCATATCATGACAACTGTGAATAGTATTGAATTAGCGCTCAAAGTGCGATTGTGAATTCAATGAAATATATAAAATTTATAAATTGCAGGAATTAAACTACAACAATATTATTTATTTTCTCAGGCCAATATAGATCGATTGGATTTACAGGTATCCGAAAGCCACCATTAGAAAACAGAAACAGGTTCACATATTGACAGGAAGCAATTTCAATAACGCCACGATATCCCCAGCTATCAACATTTCCCTCCTCATGGATTGGAAATCCACCCTCGCTCCACGTTGCACAAACAACCCTCGAAAAATTGAAACAAATGACGGTGAAAACTGTTTATCGAAGGAGATATATAGAATAAGGGGGAATCAAATATGCGAGTGGCTGCTTTCCATTCAGTAATGATACTCCCTAGCTATATTCTGTCGTTTTGAAACTGCTTTTTTCGGATTCTCACTCAATCAATAAACCATTTCTATGCAGATGGAAGAGAATAAAGCCCAGCAGATTCGCAATCAAGCTGAATTCGTGTTTCTGAAGTTGAAAGTCTTTGACATAACTTTTTTATGAGGCTAGAATAGATGAATATATTTCAAAATACAGTTTTTTTAAAGTAACAAAGAATAAACGTAGCCGTCTATTCAAATTTCATCTATGCACGCGTAAGTGAATCAAATCTAAAATAGTTTTTCACAAACTGAAAACTTGTAATTCGAGAAATTCGAGTAATTCGATGGTTTCCATCAGGCTATTCCTATTCTGAAAGGATTTAAGGAGCTGTCTTCAGATTTGAAGAAATTGAAACGATATTTTTTTGTCTCTTTGAGATAGACCTTGTTGAGACTCCATTTATTTTTCCTTTCAGAAATGGCCAATAAAACTGTATTTTTAGTCTAACAAAATTAATGACTTTTCCAAAATAACTGTCAGTCTCTTTCTTTTATCAACAACTATATGGTGATAAAAAAATATAAAAAGAAGCAACAAATTGAATAATCTGAATAACAAGTTTCAACATCATCCCCCACTGCTAGAGTAACTTTATTTCTCTAGATCCAATAAAAAAATGTTTGTTACTGGTCGCCCGTATTTGGTATTTGAAGATTTCACATCTACAACACGTAGTCTGCTATCAGGACCTGGGTAAGTTGCAGTTACGCGCCCTAATTTCCATGCATACCTAGGTAGAGTGTTATCAGTTGACAGATTTTTGAGTTTTTTTCTGTTTACTCCGTTTTCATAACGTGGGTAGGTATTCCTTGACCCAACGGCTCCAAAAGTTATCAAACGACATCTGCGTTTTTCTCCATTCTCTTCGTAGACAATCGTTGTCTGTGTTGAAGCGTATACAAAAGCATCTCCACTTGACGACCCCAGAAGAAAATGATTGGGTGTAAGTGCTTCAAGATCGGATGGATCGCTTGATACTCTGTGAAAAACTTCCCCATCCATTGTATAATAAAAAATAACAGTTATTGTGATGATGCTACATTTGTGAATATTAATGTCCCCTGTCGATGTCCCTTTGCAAATTGAAACAATTTCTAACTATTTGTAGCTGTTCTCATATGTTCAGATCATTGGCAAAAAGAAAACATTCAGAAAATTCCAAATTTTATGAATAGAACAAATTATAGCGGTCCAAGTTTACATCCTTGGGGAATACCAGAGCTAGCATAAAATTTACCTGATGTGTTACCACTGTGTTCAACACAGAAGTATGTATTTTGTAAATAAAGTTTCAATAATTTTAACAAATTCTCAGAAAATCCAATTTTATTTAGTTTATAGAACAAAACATCGTGGTCTACTTTATCAAAAGTTTTTCTGAAATTCGTGAATATAGCATCAAGGTGACTATTTAATTCTAGAGCATTATATGCATATTTAGTAAAATGAATAGATTGGTATTAATTGATTTATTGTTAACAAACCCGTGCTGTTCATCCGTGATATAAATGATAGCATAGTGTATAAATAATTTACTCGAATAACTTGGCCGGAGCACACCTTATGAAGATTTGCCAATAATGTTCAATCTCATATTTTTTACCACATTTATAAATAGTTGTTGTTTAATCAGTTTTTCTCAGATTTGGAAAAACATTTGACTCGATGATAAGACTGAATATGTGCAAAAGTGGTATTTTTACCCAATCGCCACAAACTTTCAGAATGTATGGGGAATTCCATCAACACCACACCATACACTCGCCTGTTTCTCTAATATCGCAAAAATTTTCAACTATGTTAGCATCATTTATGAAATTGAGTTTATATTCGGATTTACTTGTCTTATAAACAGATGAAAAGCATTAGCAAACATATCAGCTGTACCATTGTCATCTAACTGATTATTTATAAAAAAAGTTTTCCAAAATCGATGATTTTTTACTATTCCTAACATATCTCCAAAATTATTCACATCGGTTTTTAATTCATCTTCTGCCTTCGAAAGATACTCTTCCGTTTTTCAGTGCTCTCTCGGCCCCCTCTGAAGCGCTGGAGCGAGAAATTTGAAATTGCTACGTTGCCTCTGTTTTTCGTCACACATGGTTTTCGGCACGAGAAAAAGACACGTTCGTTTCATACCGCTACTGCACAAATATTATGATAGTGACAAAAACGCCCTCTAGGCGCGTAGTCTCGTTATTCAATAGTCGGACCTCGTATGTACGTATCTGTTTAAAAATCTGTTTAAAATCTGTTTTTCCGTTAATCAGCTGCCGCCCCCATACGAATGACATCTCTCAGAAGTTGAGAAACTTGTGCAAGCTAAGAACTAATGAGGTCTTACCTTTTAACGTGTGATTCCTAACACGTTAGGAAAAGACAAAATCGCGTGACTCATTAAAATTTAAATTCAAATTTTATTGCATCCATATCCTATTAACAAGAAATAGATCGGATTAGTCCAAGTTCACAAATTAAATTGTGTCTGATGAATATTTACAAATAAAATGACATTCATAAATAATGGTTTAAACAAAAAAAATACATTCCTGAATTTTATGAAACACCGAATTTGAATCGGGTATTTCAGTGATGCATACTTCACCGACTGTGAAAAATCACACAAAGATAAAGCAATATATAAAGAAACATGAGAAGGTCAGTACTGAAAGTCAATAACGACAAAAAAGTTCGAATTCACGGAAAGAGTATAAGTACTTTCTTTAATTTGCGTTTGAAGATATCTGGACTTCTGCTCTCTCTCAATGGGGAATGTTCCTCAATTTGGGTTATTACAGCAAAGGCAAGTTTGAACAAAATAAAGTTGAGTTCAATTCATGAGTTTTTCAAATTCACTTCGAAAATTATTCAAATTGATATTTCAAATGGTGAATTTTGATATTTAAAGGGATTTGTTTTCAATCCACATATTGGCAACAGCGCCTAGAACTTTACCTGCATTCCTAAAAATATTTTACATAGCATACAATATATCAAGTTGAAATAATTCATACGTATCTAGATATTCTACTATAAAAAAGGAAAATTATCTTCATAAATCAACAATTGAGGCAAAATATAAATTATAGTTCAATACCACCTTCAAAATCCACATAAACAAGAGTTGATTTTTTATTTATTTATATAGAGGAAGATAGGTTAGTTGCACAAAATGTCATATGTCACAGAATGTCTCGGAATTCGGAATATGAGTATACAGAATAGCAAGCCTCTGAAATATGACATCTTTGTTTGTCTCATACAGGATACAGTTTCATTGTCCTTTATTTGCTTTAACCGATGTTCTGCCATTCTAACAAGAAAGGTCCTCTCTGCAATATTTAAGTTTTGAGAAAATTGGGTTTTTATTTTATTGTATTGTAAAACACATGGTGTTGTTAGAAAATTAATTCACATTGGTTTTTAATTCATCTTCTGCCTACGAAAGATACTCTTGAGTATATTTCAATCTAATCAAGTTTGAAAGTTTTTCTCTCAATTTTTTATACCGTTCTCTGTGATAGTCCAATACTATTAATATATTTATCCAGTTTATATATTTCCTGTTTTTGGGTGTGCTTATACCTGTTGGAAATAAAGAACTATCTATCTACCTAACTAGTCTTAACTTTCTGAATATATATATGACATCATTATTTGTGAACAAGAATATCCTGAACAAAAACTCTAACCACCAGCTACAACAGAAGCGAGCGGTGATTAAAACGTTGGTTAAGAGACCACTCCGTATCTGTGAACCTGAGAATGGGTACAGCGACGAATAAATCGAGCAGATCGTGCGTCCTAGGAGAAGGAACTCCAAAGTAACCCTAGCTAGGCTGGTCAACAGAAAAGCTTTCCTATTCCATGTTGAAAGTGTGACAGAGCGAATTTAGAGAAACACGACATGAAACCAATATTCAGGCAAAAAACCTATCAGGTAAAGTCTGAGGTCAGCCAAAGATCTCATAAAATTTTTAGCAGAACCCGGGATATACCGGATTTCTTGTAGCTGCGAGAGTGTCTACATGGGGTCAACGGAAAGAAATGTAGGCACCTATCTCTTTGAAAACAAGAGAAATTGTCGACTCGAGAGTGAAATACTAGCTTGAAGGTATATATGTTTGAAATAAAAGGATCACTAACTTGGGTACTGCGTTTTTTAACACATCGCCTTTGTCAATAAGTACCGCAGTAGTAAACGAAATGTCAGGCATTGAAACCTGCAGATCACTGCCAAAAAACCCTGGAAATAATTTTCAAACAGTTATTTCCGGCTTCAGAAGTTTACATACATTGTATTGTAATAAATCAGAAGCCGGCCCTGACAGTACTGCACGTGCCGAGCTCATGGCAACGGCAGATCAAGCGGTTAGATCAGACGCGAACATTCCTTTATACGCC
>WOGN01006491.1:0-12422 GCA_015342105.1 Leptinotarsa texana | reverse complement strand
AACTTCAATATCACATATTACATTCTACTCATTAATCTTAATTTGTGATATTTACTTATTTGTTCCTGTCATTTTTATATACTTAATGTATTTACCTATACCACGTGCTTTTATTTACATTAATATTAAATGACATTTGTATTGTGAATGAATGACTTCGTCGAGGATGTTGGCCACTAATACCTTAGTTTCTATTTCGCAATTTCCAAGCCTCAGTCTCACTTCAGCTTCTCCGTAGACTGTCAATCTATTTCCAGTGGCTGTTTCCAGAACAGGTACTACTGATAATTTCTCACACTGCTTCTGTTGGAAATGTCAGCGCTCATTACTGACCTCGTTGCTCCAGTTGAGAGGGTACGTCAAGCAAAATTTCCTCATTTTCGACTTTCAGCAGTTTATTCCTTATGTCCATCGACTGCTTTTTCCAACCCCTCCTTTGTTTCCTGAAACACTTTTCCAAATTCTTCCTGAATAAATTCCTGTAACTCTCCTTTACTCACTTGGGAAGATTTCAAATCTTCCAATAGATGAAGATACATCTAATTGTCTTTTTCCTGGTTTTCTTGAATATTCACCAGCAAGTCTCTGTCTTTTTCCTGTTTTTTCTGAATACCTAGTAGTAATTCACGTTCCTCATTTTGGCGTATTTGCTCTTCCTTTCTTCTGTGTTTTTCATTCTCCATCAAGCTCGCTTGAAAATTCTCATACATTTTATCAAGTTTTTCCATTCCGTCGTAATCGACACTTCTTGTTTGCACCATACAACAGTAAACTTTCAGTCAATTATTAATTACACTTCCGACACCAAATGTTACGTTTTCAACCGTGGGTTGACCAATAATTGATTACACTGAATAATTTCGGTATCCTCGTGGCTATCCTTTAAATATCGTATCGAATCTTGTCGAAATTTCTCCGAAGTTCTGTCGAAGTCGGTAGCATTATTCTCGCTGCTTCTCGATTGGCGGGGAATCATCGTGCACTCGCGCGCTCTTAGCCACGTCACTTCGAAATTTTCGAAGACATTCTCGAAAAATATCATTTTTTTCATCAACCACGGGTAAAGCAAGTATCAGAAATGTGTTGAAACGTAAATGTTTTATTTTTCTAGTGAGATTTTTCTACGTCACAACTTTTATACGTCTAGCCCCCATTTCGATTATCTCGGTGTTCAATCAGGAGTCGATCAGTAATGAGTTCTAATAAATTCTTTCCTAATTCAAAGCTCACATGGAAGTTCTTCAAAGAAACTGCAAATTCCAGAAAACAATAATGAAAGATCCAACCAGTTCTTCGTTTCAAAGATACTAGAGAACATATGCTTTGCTGGTATTTTTCATTTTCATGAATTGTGAGAAATATTTACAGTCCGTTTCTTTTATCATGTGGTGGATACCGTTGCTATATTCTAAACAGTAATAGATATGGAGGCGATTTAATGGGAATAACTATCGTGGGGAATGGTTCAATGTCTAATGGGCAAAAAAATTACAGGGATTTTCGACCTTTTTGAGTTATACAGGGATTGAATGTTTCGTGTCAACATGACTATCATAAACTCTTATCAAATACGTACCTGTCTGTTTCATTACAAATAAAGCGATAAAATCGCAGTTCAGTGCTATATCAAACTTGAAATTTTTATATTGTTCTATTCAAAATAACTAGCATCATCAGTGACAACATTTCTTAAATACAGTCCATTCGTTTTTTCTTTTGTAAATTGACGTGATTTCTTCAAAACTTATTCAACTATTGGCATACCTCAGACATTACTCCAATAATTTTGATGAGGAGATACCCCAACACGACGAACATACGCGCGAGTAGGTATACGATGATTCCTCGCCACCCTAGAAGCAGCGAGAATAACGCTGCCGAATAAAGTTACGTTTGATTTTTCAGTGTAGTCGTAGTCAATTACTGGTCAACCCAGGGAGAAAAATGTAACATTTGGTGTCGGAAGTGGAATAATTGACTGAAATTTTACTGTTTTATGGTGAATACTGGAGCAACGAGGTCAGTAATGAGCACCGACATTTCCAACAGAAGCAGTGTGAAGAAAGTAGTACCTATTCTGGAAACAGCCACTGGAGATAGATTGACGGTCTACGGAGAAGCTGGAGTGAGACTGAGGCTTGGAAATTGCGAAATAGAAACTAAGGTATTAGTGGCCAACATCGTCGACGAATTTATTCTGGGACTAGACAGCATGTCCTTCTAAGAGTTCGTGGTGGACATAAGGAACAAACTGTTTACCCTCACAGCCTTATGAAAGCACCAAGGTGGTTAACCTGGAAGATTCCAGAATCTCTCCTAACACCGATAAAATTATTAAAGCGGAAATTGCTGGACCTAATGGCTTCAGTACAGAATTGATAGAGCCATCCAACGGCTCTGAATCAGGAATTATCGTGGCCAGATCCCTGGTGAATGGTAACAATCAGACCGTTCCAGTAAGAATAATCATCCCAAATAATAACTGGATGATTCTCAAGAAAGGGCAAGTAAAAGGCACTTGCGAACCTATCGTGAAAATCGCCAAGCCCATACGTAAACCATCGAGATATCTTTCCTTCGCATAGCAAGACGAAGCTGCATACATTATTAAGAATACGGAAGAAAGATGGATCGATGGGATTTTGCGTAGACTATAGGAGGCTTAATGATGTCCGCAGAAAGGACAGTTACCCTCTCCCTAGAACATATGACAACCCGAACATCTTGGCCGAATGCAGATGGTTCTCAACATTAGATCTGAAAAGCAGCGGATATTGGCAGGTGGCCGTTCGCCCAGAGGATAAAGAGAAAACTGCCTTTTCCACCGGCAATGGATAATAACAGTTTAAGTTTATGCTGTTTGGATTATGCAACGCACCCGCAACATTTGAACGCTTGATGAGTTGGTGTTGAGTGGACTTACCTGGAAAATATGCTTAGTCTATCTTGATGACATTATAGTCACCGGAAAAAGTTTTGACGAACATCTGTCAAACTTGAGGAGTGTTTTCACGTGGCTACGGAATGCTCATTTCCAGATCAATTCCAAGAAGTGCTGCCTCTTCCAGGAAAAGGTAATTTTCTAGGACACGTTGTGCCTTCAAAAGGTGTTAAAACAGATCCAGAGAAAATAAAGGCAGTGTAAGAATAGCCAACATCGAAGAACAAGCACGACATAAGGAGCTTCGTTGGACTTTGTAGCTATTGCCAGCGTGTCGTGAAGGACTTAGGAAAAATCGCCAGACCGCTGCATAACTTAACTGAAAAGAGTTTGGTCTCCAGACTGTCAGCAAGCATTTGCTGCCCTGAAGAGGCATTTGACCAGCGCACCGGTCTGGCGTACCCAAAGGCGTACTGGACACGGATGCATCTCAACATGGAATAGGAGCAGTACTTTCCCAGGTACAAGGAAGAGAAAGTCGTCATCAGCTATTTTAGTAAGTCCCTGGAACGTCCGAAAGAAAGTACTGTTGTTGAAATTCAACACCGAAAATGAAAGAGTCACGGAAACGCAGATAGCCTCCCAAGAAGACCATGCCTGACATCCGGATGCAAATTTTGCCATCGACAGGAGGACAAGGATACCCAGTTACCAGAAGAAGAACTTTCCACCAGACATGATAAGGTAGCGGGCAGAGACTCCTTTATGGACAGCTCTGATGGGGAGATAAGCACCCCTACCTTCCGCCGCCTCGGTTTCCTTCTGACCCGGAAGATAGCAATCTGCAAGGGTCCCTTGTCCAGGGATACGGACAGACGATTTGAGGAATCACCTGACCATGGTGTGGTACGGTCGTTAATAGCCTCTGAGGGTGACACTACCATCCAGACGAGGCAAGACATCATAGTAGCGCAGAAGGAGGAGCCCGTCTTGAAAACTGTACGATAATGGATTTCCAAAGGAGAGAGACCTAAATGGAAAGAGATTTCCAAGCACGGCCAGCAGGAAAAGGGTTATTGGCTCCAATGGGACTCCATGAGCATTCGAGATGACCTACTCACTCGGAAATGGGAAAGTCCGAATTGAAGAACCCACAAATTCCAGATGATCCTTCCTAAGACGTGTATCCCGAGTACAGCTTCACGATGGTCGCACTGGAGGGCATTTCGGAGCAAATAAAATTCAAGCCAGAGTGCGTGAGAGGTACTATTGGGTCAATTGCCGTCGAGACGTGGAAAAGTGGTGTAAGCGCTGTGACCTGTGCTCTTCGACAAAGGGTCCGAAGATAAATCAGAGAGGAAAGTTGAAGCAGTACCTCAGTGGGTGCCCTTTCGAGAGAATCGCAGTAGATATTTTGGGACCACTCCCTATGACTTTATCCGGTTGTGATGGACTACTCCTCCAAATGGCCTTAAGTAGTAGCTTTACCCATCTAAGAGGCTAAAACTGTAGCAGAAGCCCTGTTGCAGAACGTAATTGCCAGATACGAAGTACCCCATAAACTACACGCGGATCAGGTCCGTTGGGAATAAAGAAGACAAGAACAACTGCTCTTCACCCACAATCCGATAGAATGGTCGAGAGGCATAATCGCACCATCAATAACTCCCTCTCAATGTTTCTTTCCGAAAACCAAAGAGACTGGGATAAATTGGTTCCCCCTTTTCTGTTGGCATACAGGAGCTCCCAGCATGACGTAATAGATTATACACCATCCATGTTGTTAACTGGTAGGAAACTGAATCTTCCGATAGATGTATTGTGTGGCAGTCCTTTCGATGAATCTCAAGAGGTACTTCTTTCAGAGTATGTGAATGGATCTGAAGGAGAGACTGGAAATTGTACACGAATTTGCCAGGACCAAATTACAGCTTTCCAGCGACAGGATGAAGATAAGATTTGACAAAAAGTCGCTGCCAGTGAGCTTCAAAGAGGGCGATGCAGGGTGGCTGTACTAACCCCAACGTCGGAAACGTTTGTGTCTCAAGTTGCAGAGGCCATGGTAAGGACCTTACTTGCTAACCAAAAAGATAAACGATCTGTTGTATAGAATCCAATTGTCATTCAGATGAAAGCCTAAAGTTGTCGACATAGACAGGAGGAGTCCTTTCGTGGATTGTGATATCCCTTCTTGGAATGTTGTTCGGGGCGAACAACCTCAGGTAAGGGGGTAGTGTTGTAAATCATGCCCGAAAGAAAATAACACCGGATGTCGCTGGTAGCCATAAACCAGGCGTTACGTGGTTAAGAGCGCGCGAGTGTACGGTGTATTTCTTCTATTTGTCGGTGCAGATTTGCCTATACCTTTGATAACCATGATAAAAAGAGAAATGAAAATTTCTATATTTTTTACTGTTTTGATTTGTAACTAACGTTACTGCAGATCAGCTCTTTCTAGCAGCATACCATTATAATGTTGTACGATTACCGCCATATCACCCGGATTTGAATCCAACTGGGTTTGAGCTGGACTGAATCATTGTGTAGCCAATAAAAATTTTACTTTCAATTCCAAAGATACCAAGCAATTTTGCGAGATTTTTTTACATAATTTCCTTCCGAGCACTGGAAATCTCGTGGTGAATGAGCAAAGAAATTTGAGGACGATTTCATGTGAAATGAACCCATGACGGACATTGTGGATGATATGATTATTGATTTACATGATTAGGATACCGACACTGCATCGAAACAGGAATAATGGGATAACGCTTCGGAGGATGAATCGAAACACATCCTGAGGATAAGCACGTATCAACAGTTGGCAAAAAATCATATTATAATCTTTAAGTAACCAATCTTCAAAAATATTATGTGAATTGTATCTATGTATATAGTGGTATGTTATTATCAATATTGCAAATAATGTTTTGTAGATTACATACCTTCTGTGCTTCATAATCATTTCTAGTTACTATGCTTTCAAATATCTTATTAGAACTGTTAACTAGTTAAGAGATCCAATAATTTTTCTGAAGAAAGATTGGTTGGGTAACAGGATAAATTGTTAAAACGACGTTTCGAACTTAATTAAATTCTTCTTCAGGGTTCTGTAATGATGAATTTTCATAAACATGTCCCCCACGATTATTATCGTTTCAATTCTAGAATAATGAGTTCTTAATCAAATTACTTACCGAAAAGTAATTTTTTAGTGTTGATATTACTACTTTAAAAACCATCAGACATATTAGATACATATTAAAAAAATAAAAAACACCTCACCAGATAAACTTCCGAGACAGCACCAACACAAATGTCATGAAACAAATGAATGGCTTCATCTGTGATTCTGATAAGGTGGTGTCAGTTTTATAATCACTGACAGAAAGAGAAAAAATGAAAAAATGGTAAATAATTCAGGTTTTTTACTTATCAAATTGAAATATGAAGTACTAATGCCATCGACATCTTTTCTAGTGTTAACACTATCGCATTTGAGGATGTGTATCATTTCGCTCAAAAGTCTTCTGGAAATATATGTTTGTACATTTAGAATAGTTATGTAGGGTTTTTCCTACAACTATTTAGTTTAGAAACATTTTATTTCTTTATTGATTTTTATTTTTGTATTATACATTCTTGTTAGGAAATTAACTTTTCATAATAACTCATTATCGAGCAGTCCTACAAAATATTTATCTGATTGGTTTTTTTTATTAATTCTTTTCTTTTCATTTTTACTCAGCATGTTTGTATTTTTTCATGGCAAATTATTGAAATACTTTATTCTCTCCAACCCAACGGTTATTGCCGAAAAACATATGGATATTTAGATGTTTCATTGTTAACACTTTTATGGGTTAGACAAAGAACTCTGGAATAAGTGGTTGATACTTTTTGACTTGACCTTTTGTCAGTGAGAAGTTATTTCGAAATACATTGTATCTAGCTGACGCAGGCATTCATTGGGTTCTGAGATTTCGACCGGGAACTAGTCCCAATTCTAATTCTCATTCTCCTCGCCACGAGGTTACACTATTTTTCAATGTATTCATCTGTTGGTGTTATTGATAAATTTCATTTGTAAACGCTATGTCCAATTGATTAATAATTCACCAGTTCCGTCAGTTGGATAATGAAAAATGTGTTCATATTACTTTTCATGTTCAATGAGGGATGTGGGGTTTTTTATATTTAGCTTCTTAGAGTCTCTCATGTGGTCTGAAACTTGCGTTTTAAGATACCGATAGGTTTGACCAATATAGCATTTTGACAGCTCCCACAATTCAATATGTACACTTTATTGGATTGTATTTCTTGTGGTGTTTTTGTTTCGAGAAGAGATGCTTTCCAACTGTTCTTTCATTTGAAAAGGGCACTATAATTCTCTTAATCTATTTATCTCTCTTAAAGGTGAATGTTGATATGTATAGCCCCCTTAGAGAGTCTTCATATATCAAGTTTCTCAAATTCATCAGGTTGCATGTTGCATGATTTCAATCAGGATCAATACTCTGACTTCAGCTTTGTATGATGCAATTTAAGAGTGAATCATTTATTTGCCATTATATACGCTCATTAATTTTCAAATATTTTTCACCTGCACAGAAGGAAGAATTGGGGTTCCCGTTTCCTACTGGTATTTGTGTATTTGTCAACATTTGCCAAATTTTATTTAAGACAAAATTCTTTTTAATATTGTACTTCCTGATAAAAATTGGTAGTGGACATCTCTTTTTATCGCTCGCGCATCCGAGAGGCACAGCTAGATTCACCAAGCTGTATAGATAGATATGAGAACCTATGAACTTGCCCACAATCTCGGCCACATTTCCAGTTTCTCAGGCATCATTCAACGCTTTTGTGCAAAGTATGATTAAACTAGGCGCAAAATACACTCATTACTTATTCCCACAAGAGTCCATTATTCTATAGGTAAATTGGGTGCTGTAATCAATATCAATGTCAGTTCCATTAATTACAAGTGATCGTGAAAAAGTTTTGTTGATCTTGAATAATTTTACATTTTCCCAGAACGGTTCAAGCGCATACCCATGACGTAGATAAACAAAAATTAAATAGGAAAAGGTCAATTGTTATTATCATTATCTTACCATTTGCCACAATTGCTTGCGACGACCGATTTCAATACATACAGAAAAATACATATCACTGTCGGCGAAGAATACTACCAGGGTCGCTCCTAAAATTTATATGAAAAGAATAATACTTTAAGCAAAACAACTCAAACTTTTAAAATTGTTGATAATTCCCAATGATATGGGATTGTAGGCTTTCACGGCTGGCGTCAATGTTTTGGTTGGTTTCCGGGTTTTGCGTGGTCTTCTTTGGTTAATTTTCAGAGTTTGGACTATCGAAGTACCAATCAAAAACTGAAATTGGGAAATGGTTCAAAAACAAACTGGGGTGTTTGAACCATTTCCCAATTTTGTGTTTGTGTATTAACCACAAAATCAGCAAAAAAAATATCGTGATTATTTGAAAGAAAGTTGTGGAAATTACTATGAAAAAACATATCACATGAAAGAACAACTAATGCTTGCATAAATTAGATGCATATTTCAATTATTCTTTTTGTTCTATTCAGTCTTCTTTACATGTTTTTATTGAAAAAATTGAAGAAAGTAAAGATCTGTTCCATAAAAAATCATAATTACGGAAGTTTAGTCATTAGTCTTCCTTGTAACGAGTAGTTATACAGCTGGCGAGGTCCTCTATCTGAAGCTCCGACCTATTTGGGAGGTCACCAGCATCGATCAATGATCGCACACCACATCGTGGAATAAATAATCATTTGAACTGAGAATCATGTGCTCTGGTAAGCTTCTGCATTTGCTTCAACAGGCGTTATCCTCAGAACATATTTGTTGGCAACATCTACTCATCGCCATTGAGAAACATGTTTATATGACTAAAATAGCAGATAATTCAATGTGTAGTTTTTTTTTCACTACACATGTTTCTAATTGTAGTTTAATGTCGGTCTGACAAGTGATATTATTTGGTGACAAAGATACGCCCCTAACTTATCGAGGACACATATTTACTGCAGATTCACTTTCTATACGAATTATGTAAGAACAGAAATAAAACTATTAAGTTGATTCAAGAATATTTCATATAAAAAAACATTGAGCCGTCGTAATAATTTATAAGAATATAACTCTGATGTACAATATATATATATATACATTATTTATGCAGTTTCACAATAGGCATGCTTTAGGTACATTGCCATGTAGATCTGACAGTATTTAGAAGTGTGCCTTGTTCAGACAGACACTACAGTCATTGAACTATATTACATAGCATTAAATTATTTTCAAATGAATAACTTTTTATCACATAACAAAAATTATTCAACAAATAGTTCACTCTTGCTACGATTCTAAAGAAGTTATAAGATTTTGGTAAGTGTTATTTCGGAATTCACCAAGGAGAAATGCGGCACCACAGCCAAAAGAATTGGTGTCTGAATCAGACTGACCAAAATGGCGCAATCGTTGCACGTTTTTGTTAGTTGAATTATCTGCACTAAAGTTCGTTAAGACACTATCGATTTGCGAACTAATTCTTGAATCACATGATTGATCATCACTGCCTATTTTTAGTCTTTTAGACGACTCATCGGCCACTTTTACATCTTCATAGTCATCTATGCAAGTAAGCATCGTTGGTGTCGGTGGCACATAAAAATGAGATAATACATCTTGTACGCTATATTCATCGAGATCACTGAACGAACGTTTCCTAGAGGAAATTCTACTTCTGCTTCCGGCTGAAGGTGAATTGTCACTGGCTGATGAATGATCTGTGTTATTCGAATTATCTACAAGCGTATTAAAAATGTCCTCGTCCTCTATACTCATGTCGGTTTTCGTCGAGTGATTGGTATTTGCACAACTTTCAGTAGTTGCATTTGTGTCGCTGTTTTTTACGTGGTTTCTACCTATTTTACTACTGGAATCACAGTAGTTTTCTTTGTAATAACGGACTGGATAATTTGATTGTTTTTGTAGTTTCTCGATTCTGGTCTCATCTTGGAGTTTTTTCACTGTATTATTTATCAAAACTGACCGCCATAAACTAGATTCTGGATCCTCTATCTTCTTCATTTTGGAGATGCTCGTTTTCAGAACTTTTCTTCGTTCTTCCTTTTGCCTATATTTCGGAGGTATCATCGAAGGGCGGTTATAGGATGAATATTGTCTGGTGGTTCTAGACGGACCAAATATATCACCATAATCGGAGGACATTTGCTTCATAGTGGCAGAGGAATGCAGGAAATCTGAAATACAATAAAACATATTTTAGATTTTAAAAATTCTGACGACAGTTAATTTTTCTACACACTACTTTTTTCGATGAGAATTTCGCATATTGACATCATCTTTATTAATATTTATACTATCGTATCACTCTGTTAATTAAAAGGCTATGTAGTGTATGACTTGTTTTAAATAATCCAAAAAAATAGGAAATCCAAAGGTCAAAGTCGAGAATTCAGAAAAGTCTGGAATTCACAAAATTAAATGTAAGAACTGGAAGGCAAAATAATATGGACACCCTAAAACTACAAGATCTATTAAAATAAGATATAAGGAACACTTAGCACACCTAAAATATAGAAAACCAGAAAAAACAGCAGTCGCCCATCATATTTTGCAACAAAACTATTCCATAAACTTTAGTTCATTAAGATTAGTTAGACAACTTAACAATAACAGGCATGTAGATGTCTACGAGAGTGTAGAATAATAATATTACGAGTAACGATGGTGAACCAATACCTCATGGTATACTATATGGCTTGTTGAAAAAATATTTTAATTATAGATTTACCTAAAGGGCCTCATTGTAAAATTATTCAAGACAAATAAGACGCAGGTACTGAGCAGATGTATCTATGGTGTAAATAAGGATAACATTGTATGTATAATTAGATTAATATTTCTCTTGAAGATGATCACTTGGTGATCGAAACACGTGTCTAGGTGTTAAAATAACGATTTGGTGTTGGGATAAAAGTCCAGTAATATTCATTACTACACCAAAGGTTCCACCAAAGGTCTGTAAGTGATAATATAACCATAATACCATGATGAGTGATATTTGTTAATTTGATGAAAAAGACTGTAATTTTACCAAATATTTGACTATGGCTGTGGCCAACTTCCAAAGGAAGGAAGACAGCAATTAATTTTAGAATAAACTCTTTACAAAAATGTATAGATCGTGCATAGAAGTAACGTTCTAGAAAATAAATATTTCGAAATGAAATCTCGAAATATTTGTCTCTCCCAAATTGCTATACCGTCAGTTCTGGCAAATGCCTGAGGAAAAAAACTAACTCCCCGGCTAGTACTGTGCTGGATATTGAATTATATTCGACAGACATTTATGCAAGATACCTTACAAAGGTTAGTCTCGCATATGTTTCTCGTTCACCCAGCAGCAAAACCATGCTGAAATTATTTGAGTAGATCACTTACAGACCGGCTTCGAGATATTACCTCTCATCCAACCCAGAGAGATATTACCTCTCATCCAAGCCAGAGAGCAAAGTGCCTTCAGACACGAAGTTACTTTTCGATACATACTGCAAGAGAAAGCCCACTCGTAACAACTATTTTCATATAAACATTGAAGTACAGTAAAGAAGTACTTTCGAAACAACCGCTTTCACATTAACATTTTATATGAACGTGTTGTGAATCCTATGTTAAAAGGTAAGACCTCGGTAATCCTTGGCTCGCACAAGCTTCGACTTCTTTGGAATGTCGTTCATAGATTAAACAGACAGATTGACTCAAACAAAAAACATTTTGGGAATTTTCCACATTTTTTGTATGAAGATGGAGAAGTAGAAAGCCAAAATCTTTTCTTCCAGAATTTATTTTAACGATTTTTGAAATATTTACTCTCTAGATCTTTTTATCACTCCATCTTGGTCATCTCAATTTAGTCATAAAAAAGGAAGTGAACATACGGATTCTTCCTGTTTTCAGAAAAAAATGTTTTCAATAAAAATTATCCCAATATTCGGGGGCTGTCGATTTTGCACTTTCACTGCCTTAGGTGTATAGTTACTAAAGTATTCTCCTCTAAGAATTAGAAATAAATATACTACTTTCAATGACAATATATTCAACTTTCCCTTAGTAATGTATATTGAGTGGAATTATACACAGTCGTATTCTTCGATAATCGCAATCGATTGCGATATTTTTTAAGGATAAATGAAAAATAAAGCCTACTGAAAACTTAAAATAATGAAGCAATTTCAGAAATTTGTTTTTGTTTTTATACAGTGCTTTTCAGATAAAAAATTGATAAAAAAAGATAAAAGTATTGTAATACTGGTATTTAGGAAAAATCCAAAAACACGTCAATTTATGTTGGAAGGGGCAAGCATTATGGCTTATTTAAACTTACTGGAAAAGCCACCCCCTCACCCCTAGCATCATCCTTTTTTTTTAAATTACTTCTCATATTTTTTATGTAAAATTTGGATACT